>JAUMJM010000163.1:0-82413 GCA_033558235.1 Neomorphus geoffroyi
ATTTTTTTGGGGGGGGCACAGGTGTTTTTTTGGGGGGGGTCTCAGCTGTTTTTTTTTTGGGGGGGGCTCAGGATTTTTTTGGGGGGGGGTCTCAGGTGTTTTTGTTTGGGGGGGGCTCAGGAGGGTGTAACCCCCCCCCCCCCCCCCGTGCCCCCCCCCCAGGGCGCGTTCTGGGCGCTGCTGCTGGGGCTGGCGCTGGGCCTGGCCCGCCTGGTGCCCGAGGTGGCGCTGGGGGGGGGGCTCGTGCGGGGCCCCCGGGCGCTGCCCCCCCCCGCTCTGCGGCCTCCACTACCTCCACTTCGCCGCCCTCCTCTTCGGGGTCACCGGGGTCGCCGCGCTCGGCATCAGCCTCTGCCACCCCCCCCATCCCCCGCCGGCACGTGCGTCCGGGGGGGGCACGGGGGGGCACCGGGGGGGGGGGGCACCGGGGGGGGGGGGCAGCGAGGGGGGGGGCATCGAGGGGGGGGGGGGCACCGGGGGGGGGCATCGAGGGAGGGGGCAGCGAGGGGGGGGCATCAAGGGGGGGCACCGAGAGGGGGGGCACCGACGGGGGGGGCACCGGGGGGGGAGCATCAAGGGGGGGGGGCACCGGGGGGGGGGCACCGAGGGGGGGGGGCATCAAGGGGGGGGGCACCGAGGGGGGGGCACAAAGGGGGGGGCATCGGGGGGGGGGGGCATCGAGGGGGGGGGCATCGAGGGGGGGGGCAGCGAGGGGGGGGGGCATCAAGGGGGGGGGCACCAAGGGGGGGGCATCGGGGGGGGGCGTCAAGGGGGGGGGGGGCATCAAGGGGGGGGCACCAAGGGGGGGGGCACCGAGGGGGGCATCAAGGGGGGGGCATCAAGGGAGGGGGCATCAAGGGGGGGGGCACAAAGGGGGGGGGGCACCGAGGGGGGGGCATCAAGGGGGGGGCATCAAGGGGGAGGCACCAAGGGGGGGGGGCATCAAGGGGGGGGCACAAAGGTGGGGGCATCAAGGGGGGGGCATCGAGGGGGGGGCACCAAGGGGGGAGGGCACCAAGGGGGGGAGGGCACCAAGGGGGGGGGAATCAAGGGGGGGGGGGGGCACCAAGGGGGGGGCATCGGGGGGGGGGGGCATCAAGGGGGGAGGGGGCACCAAGGGGGGGGGGCACCAAGGGGGGGGGCACCGGCGGAGGGGGGGGCTCGGGAGTGTGGGGGGGCTCTGGGGGCACCAGGGGTCGGGGGGCACCAAGGGTTGGGGGGGGTCTGGGTTTCGGGGGGGCTCGGGGAGTTGGGGGGGGGCTCTGTGGGCACCAAGGGTTGGGGGGGCTCGGGGGGCACCAGGGGTTGGGGGACACCAAGGGGGGGGGGGGGGCACCAAGGGGGGGGGGCACCAAGGGGGGGGGGCGCGGGGGGCACCAGGAGTCGGGGGGGCTCGGGGAGTTGGGGGGGGGCTCTGGGTTGGGGAGGGGGCATTGGGTTGGGGGGGCTCGGGGGGCACCACGGGTTGGGGGGGGGTCTGGGATTTGGGGGGGCCATCGGGGTTGGGGGGGGCTCTGGGGGCACCACGGATTGGGGGGGGGGGTCTGGGATTTGGGGGGGTGATTGGGGTTGGGGGGGGTGTCTGGGATTTGGGGGGGCCATCGGGGTTGGGGGGGGCTCTGGGTTGGGGGGGCCATTGGGTGGGGGGGGCTCTGGGGGCACTACGGGTTGGGGGGGGGTCCTGGGATTTGGGGGGGCCTCTGGGTTGGGGGGGGCTCTGGGTTGGGGGGGCCATTGGGGTGGAGGGGGCTCTGGGGGCACCAGGGGTCGGGGGGGCCTCTGGGTTGGGGGGGTGTCTGGGATTTAGGGGGGGCATTGGGGTTGGGGGGGGCTCTGGGGCACCACGGGTTGGGGGGGTGTCTGGGATTTGGGGGGGGCTCTGGGGGTGGGGGGGGCAGGATTTGGGGTACTGCAGGGGTTTGGGGGGTGCTCTGGGGTTTGGGGGGGCTCTGGGGTTTGGGGGGGCTCTGGGGGTGGGGGGGGGCAGGATTTGGGGTACCGCAGGGGTTTTGGGGGGGGGTCAGATTTGGGGGTACCCAGGCCTGCCCCCCCCCCCCCAGCTGCACCGGCTGGTGTTCAGCCTCCGGCACAGCCAGGAGCCCCGCATCGACCTGGACCAACCCCCTCCCCGCGGAGGGGGGGCAGCTGCAGGGTGGGGGGGGGGCTGCACCGCGGGGGGGGGGGGTCAGCTGCAGGGTGGGGGGGGGGCTGCACCGCGGGGGGGGGGGGGCAGCTGCAGGGTGGGGGGGGGGGCTGCACCGCGGGGGGGGGGGGGGGCAGCTGCAGGGGTGGGGGGGGGGCTGCACCGCGGGGGGGGGGGGTCAGCTGCAGGGTGGGGGGGGGGGCTGCACCGCGGGGGGGGGGGGGGGCAGCTGCAGGGTGGGGGGGGGGCTGCACCGCGGGGGGGGGGGGGGCAGCTCTAGGGTGGGGGGGGGCTGCACCGCGGGGGGGGGGGGGCAGCTGCAGGGTGGGGGGGCAGCTCTAGGGTGGGGGGGGGCTGCACCGCGGGGGGGGGGGGGCAGCTGCAGGGTGGGGGGGGCAGCTCTAGGGTGGGGGGGGGGCTGCACCGCGGGGGGGGGGGGGCAGCTGCAGGGTGGGGGGGGGGGCTGCACCGAGGGGGGGGGGGGGGGGCAGCTGCAGGGGGGGGGGGGGCTGCACCGCGGGGGGGGGGGGCAGCTGCAGGGTGGGGGGGCTGCACCGCGGGGGGGGGGGCAGCTGCAGGGTGGGGGGGGGGCTGCACCCCGGGGGGGGGGGGTCAGCTTGCAGGGTGGGGGGGGGCTGCACCGCGGCGGGGGGGGGTCAGCTGCAGGTGGGGGGGGGGGCTGCACCGCGGGGGGGGGGGGTCAGCTGCAGGGTGGGGGGGGGGCTGCACCGCGGGGGGGGGGGGGCAGCTGCAGGGTGGGGGGGGGGCTGCACCGCGGGGGGGGGGGAGGGCAGCTGCAGGGTGGGGGGGGGCTGCACCGCGGGGGGGGGGGGCAGCTGCAGGGTGGGGGGGGGCTGCACCGCGGCGGGGGGGGGTCAGCTGCAGGGTGGGGGGGGGGGCTGCACCGCGGGGGGGGGGGGCAGCTGCAGGGTGGGGGGGGGCTGCACCGCGGGGGGGGGGGGGCAGCTGCAGGGTGGGGGGGGGGCTGCACCGCGGGGGGGGGGGGGCAGCTGCAGGGTGGGGGGGGCTGCACCGCGGGGGGGGGGCAACTCCAGGGTGGGGGGGGGGCTGCACCGCGGGGGGGGGGGGCAACTCCAGGGTGGGGGGGGGGGCGCACCGCGGTGGGGGGGGCAGGGGTTTGGGGGGGACAGATGGGTTTGGGGGGTCCAGGGGTTTTCGGGGGTCCCCAGGGGTTTTGGGGGGGGGGGTCAGGGGTTTGGGGGGGACTCCAGGGGATTGGGGGGGTTCAGGGTTTTGGGGGGGGGGCCAGATGGGTTTGGGGGGACCCACGGGTTTGGGGGAACCCCAGGGGTTTGGGAGGGTCCCCAGGGGTTTTGGGGGGGGGTGTCAGGGGTTTGGGGGTGACCCAGGGGATGGGTGGGGTCAGGGGTTTTTGGGGGGGGGTTCAGGGGTTTGGGGGGCCAAGGTTTTGGGGGGGGCCAGATGTGTTTGGGGGGGACCCCAGGGGTTGGGGGGTGACCCAGGGGATGGGGTGGGGGGTGGGGTCAGGGGTTTGGGGGGGCCAGACGGGTTTGGGGGGGCCCCAGGGGATGGGTGAGGGTGGGGTCAAGGGTTTGAGGGGGGACAGATGGGTTTGGGGGGGTCCAGGGGTTTGGGGGGGGCAGGGGTTTTGGGGGGGGTGCAGCGGTTTGGGGGGGACAGATGGGTTTGGGGGGGGGCCAGGGGTTTTCGGGGGGTCCCCAGGGGTTTTGGGGGGGGGTCAGGGGTTTGGGGGGACCCCTGGGGATTGGGGGGGAGGGTCAGGGTTTTGGGGGGTCCCCAGGGGATTGGCGGGGTCAGGGGTTTGGGGGGGACAGATGGGTTTGGGGGGGTCCAGGGGTTTGGGGGGGGGCAGGGGTTTGGGGGGGTGGGCAGGGGTTTTGGGGGGGGGGTTCAGGGGTTTGGGGGGGGGCAGGGGTTTGGGGGGGTGGGCAGGGGTTTTGGGGGGGGGTTCAGGGGTTTGGGGGGGTCGAGGGGTTTGGGGGGGGTCCAGGGGATGGGGTGGGGTTGGGATCAGGGGTTTGGGGGGGGTCAGATGGGTTTGGGGGGGACCCAGGGTTTTGGGGGGGCTTCAGGGGTTTGGGGGGGGCCAGATGGGTTTGGGGGGGACCCAGGATTTTGGGGGGGGCCCCACGGGTTTGTGGGGGACCCCAGAGGTTGAGGGGGGGGGAACCCCAATTCCTGGGCTGATCCCTCCCCTCCCCCCTCCTCTCCCCATTCCATGCAGATGTGGAGGCGCGGGGCCAGCGGAGCCGCAGGGGGCGGGGCCAGCGGAGCCGCAGGGGGCGGGGCCGGGGCCGCAGGGGGCGTGGCTCCCCGAGGCGGGGGGCGGGGCCAAGGCCGAGGACCCCACGTGGCGCCGCGTGGTGGACGCCAACGCCCTGGTCCTCGGGGCCGTCGCCGTCTTCCTCTGGGGGTTCTTCGCCTGAACCCCCCCCCCCCAGCGGGAGACAACCCCCCCACCCCCACCCTCACCCCCACCCACACCCCCACCCCCACCCACACCCCCCCGCGCCGCAAGGAACCCCAAATAAACAGCGAGGAACCCCGAAATGACTGACGCGCCCCCAAAATGTGGCAGAGTGGCTGGGGGGGGGGGGGCTCTGGAGTTTTGGGGGGGCATTGAGTCTGGGGGGGCATTGGGGTGGGGGGGGCATTGGGGTTGGGGGGGGCTCTGGGTTGTGGGGGGGGCATTGGGGTGGGGGGGGGCTCTGGGGGCATCAGGGCTTGGGGGGGGCTCTGGGTTGTGGGGGGGGGGTATTGGGGTTGTGGGGGCATTGGGGTGGGGGGGGCATTGGGGTTGTGGGGGGGGCTCTGGAGTTTCGGGGGGGCATTGGGTCTGGGGGGGCTCTGGGTGGGGGGGCACCAGGGTTGGGGGGGGCATTGGGGTTGGGGGGCATTGGGGGTGGGGGGGGATCTGAGGGCATCAGGGGTTGGGGGGGGCTCTGGGTTGTGGGGGGGGCATTGGGGTGGGGGGGGGATCTGCGGGCATCAGGGGTTGGGGGGGGGGGCTCTGTGTTGGGGAGGGGGCATTGGGTCTGGGGGGGCTCTGGGGTGGGGGGGCACCGGGGGTTGGGGGGGGGCATTGGGGTTGGGGGGGCATTGGGGTGGGGGGGGATCTGAAGGCATCAGGGGTTGGGGGGGGGCTCTGTGTTGGGGAGGGGCATTGGGTCTGGGGGGGGCACCGGGGTTGTGGGGGGGACATTAGGGTTGGGGGGCTCTGGGGTTGGGGTGGGGGGCGTTAGGGTTGGGGGCTCTGGGGTTGGGGGGGGGACATTAGGGTTGGGGGGGCTCTGGGGTTGGGTGGGGGTCGTTTAGGGTTGGTGGGGCTCTGGCTTGGGGGGGCTCTGGGCTTGGGGGGGGGACATTAGGGTTGGGGGAGCTCTGGGGCTGGGGGGGGTCGTTAGGGTTGGGGGGGCTCTGGGGTTGGGGTGGGGGGGTCGTTAGGGTTGGGGGGCTCTGGGGTTGGGGGGGGTGTCGTTAGGGTTGGGGGGCTCTGGGGCTGGGGGGGCTCTGGGCTTGGCCATCTTCCTCTGGGCCAAACGAGATCAGAACACCCCGAAATGAGCTCCAAACGAGAGCGGAGTACCCCAAAATTCACCCGACCCCCCCCCTGCGACCCCCCCCCCCCGCGACCCCCCCTCCCCGATGACGTCAAAGTGGCACAAAATGACCCCAAACCAGACCAAAAATGCCTCAAAATGAGCCCCCAAAATGAGCTCAGACCCCCCCCAAAATGAGCGCAAAAACGCCTTCCGACCCAACCCATTCCATGATCTTGGAGGTCCCTTCCAACCCAAACCATTCCAGGATTCCATGATCTTTGAGGTCCCCTTCCAACCCAAACCATTCCATGATCTTGGAGGTCCCTTCCAACCCAAACCATTCCATGATCTTTGAGGTCCCTTCCAACCCAACCCATCCCATGATTCCATGATCTTGGAGGTCCCTTCCAACCCAACCATTCCAGGATTCCATGATCTTGGAGGTCCCTTCCGACCCAAACCATTCCATGATCTTGGAGGTCCCTTCCAACCCAAACCATTCCATGATCTTTGAGGTCCCTTCCGACCCAAACCATTCCATGATCTTTGAGGTCCCTATCCAACCAAACCATTCCATGATTCCATGATCTTTGAGGTCCCTTCCAACCCAACCATTCCAGGATTCCATGACCTTTGAGGTCCCTTCCAACCCAAACCATTCCATGATCTTGGAGGTCCCTTCCGACCCAAACCATTCCATGATCTTGGAGGTCCCTTCCGACCCAAACCATTCCATGATCTTGGAGGTCCCTTCCGACCCCAAACCATTCCATGATCTTTGAGGTCCCTTCCAGCCCAAACATTCCATGATCTTTGAAGTCCCTTCCAACCCAACCATGCCATGATTCCATGATCTTTGAGGTCCCTTCCAACCCAAACCATTCCGTGATTCCATGATCTTTGAGGTCCCTTCCAACCCAAACCATTCCATGATTCCATGATCTTTGAGGTCCCTTCCAACCCAAACCATTCCATGATTCCATGATCTTGGAGGTCCCGGTTCCCTCGACCCAAACCATTCCATGATCTTGGAGGTCCCTTCCGACCCAAACCATTCCATCATCTTGGAGGTCCCTTCCAACCCAAACCATTCCAGGATTCCATGATCTTTGAGGTCCCTTCCGACCCAAACCATTCCATGATCTTGGAGGTCCCTTCCGACCCAAACCATTCCATCATCTTGGAGGTCCCTTCCAACCCAAACCATTCCACGATTCCATGATCTTTGAGGTCCCTTCCAACCCAAACCATTCCGTGATTCCATGATCTTGGAGGTCCTTCCGACCCAAACCATTCCATGATTCCATGATCTTTGAGGTCCCTTCCAACCCAAACTATTCCATCATCTTGGAGGGTCCCTTCCAACCCAACCATTCCATGATTCCATGACCTTTGAGGTCCCTTCCAACCCAAACCATTCCATGATTCCATGATCTTGGAGGTCCCTTCCAACCCAAACCATTCCATGATTCCATGACCTTTGAGGTCCCTTCCAACCCAAACCATTCCATGATTCCATGATCTTTGAGGTCCCTTCCAACCCAAACCATTCCATGATTCCATGATCTTGGAGGTCCCTTCCAACCCAAACCATTCCGTGATCTTTGAGGTCCCTTCCAGCCCAAACCATTCCATGATTCCATGATCTTGGAGGTCCCTTCCAACCCAAACCATTCCATGATCTTGGAGGTCCCTTCCGACCCAACCATTCCATGATTCCATGACCTTTGAGGTCCCTTCCAACCCAAACCATTCCATGATTCCATGATCTTTGAGGTCCCTTCCGACCCAAACCATTCCAGGATCTTGGAGGTCCCTTGCAAATCTACTTGGACACCCGAAAACACCCTCGATTTTAGACGCGTTTTCCCTCGTTTCACCGTTCCTGCCCCTTTTCATTCCCACGGTTCAACGTCTACAGGAAATTCCCGTTGAATCCACAGTCGCCGAACCACGAACGGGAGGGAAAAACTCCTGTTTCGGGGCGTGGACGACTTTGCGGAGTCAGCGAAACCGAGCTGTAACTCCTTGACGAGGGCCGGAGGCTGCGGCGGTTGTTGGACTTCGCAGCAACTGACGCACCCGGCTGATAACGGGGAGGGAATAAAACCCCGACGTCCGGGTGAGCCCGAGAGCGGACGGAAAGGAAGGTGACAAGGGGCCGTAAAGGTACGTGGTTTCATGGACCTTGGGCTGTCTCGACGGCCACCATCGCACGGGCGTTGCGGAACCTTAGAGACACCTTCCCGCACGGCAAGGGCCGACAGCACCTGTGGGACTGTTGGGGGGGCGTCGGAGGAGGCCACGGAGAGGAGGTGTGGGCTGGAGCAGCTCCAGCTGGAGGACAGGCTGGGAGAGGTGGGGTTGTTCAACCCGGTTCTCCTCCTGCTCCTTCTTCTCCGTCATCTTCATTCGCTTTCTCCCTCTTCTTCCTCCTCCTCCTTCTCCTTCTTCTTCTCCTTCTCCTCCTCCTCCTCCTCCTCCTTATTCTTCACCTTCTCCTTCTCCTCCTCCTCCTCCTCCTCCTCCTCCTCCTCCTCCTTCTCCTCCTCCTCCTCTTCCTCCTCCTCCTCCTCCTTCTCCTCCTCCTCCTCCTCCTCCTTCTCCTCCTCCTCCTCCTCCTTCTCCTCCTCCTCCTCCTCCTCCTCCTCCTCCTCCTCCTCCTTCTCCTCCTCCTCTTCCTCCTCTCCTCCTCCTCCTCCTTCTCCTCCTCCTCCTCCTCCTTCTCCTCCTCCTCCTTCTCCTCCTCCTCTTCCTCCTCCTCCTCCTCCTCCTTCTCTCTCCTCTCCTCCTCCTCCTCCTCCCCTCCTCCTCCTCCTCCTCCTCCTTCTCCTCCTCCTCTTCCTCCTCCTCCTCCTCCTCTCCTTCTCCTCCTCCTCCTCCTCCTTCTCCTCCTCCTCCTTCTCCTCCTCCTCTTCCTCCTCCTCCTCCTCCTCCTCCTCTCCCACCAAAACCATCCCTATTTGGTGACGTTCCATTTCCGTCCCCGCCCGGCGCAGATGGAGAAGAGGCCGTTCACCACGTTGGAGCTCGTCTTCATCGTCCTCTTCTGCTTGGTGGTGGCCGTCGCCTGTGTCCTCATCGGAGTTTTAGCAACGAGGGAAAGCGTCTCCGAAAGCGCCCGTAAGTGATGGGTTCTTGGCACGGTGGGATCCAAGGTTGGGATTGGCCGGGTTGGATCCAGGGTTGGGATTGGCCGGGTTGGATCCAAGGTCGGGATTGGCCAGGTTGGATCCAAGGTTGGGATTGGCCGGGTTGGATCCAAGGTTGGGATTGGCCGGGTTGGATCCAAGGTTGGACTTGGCCGGGTTGGATCCAAGGTTGGGATTGGCCGGGTTGGATCCAAGGTTGGGATTGGCCGGGTTGGATCCAAGGTTGGGATTGGCTGGGTTGGATCCAAGGTTGGACTTGGCCGGGGTGGATCCATGGTTGGGATTGGCCAGGTCGGATCCAAGGTTGGGATTGGCCGGGTTGGATCCAAGGTTGGGATTGCCGGGTTGGATCCATGGTTGGACTTGGCTGGGCTGGATCCAAGGTTGGGATTGGCGGGTGGGATCCAAGGTTGGGATTGGCCGGGTTGGATCCAAGGTTGGGATTGGCCGGGTTGGATCCAAGGTCGGGATTGGCCGGGTTGGATCCAAGGTTTGGACTTGGCTGGGTTGGATCCAAGGTTGGGATTGGCCGGGTTGGATCCAAGGTTGGACTTGGCCGGGTTGGATCCAAGGTTGGGATTGGCCGGGTTGGATCCAAGGTTGGGATTGGCCGGGTTGGATCCAAGGTTGGACTTGGCCGGGTTTGGATCCAAGGTTGGGATTGGCCGGGTTGGATCCAAGGTTGGACTTGGCCGGGTTGGATCCAAGGTTGGGATTGGTCTGGTCGGATCCGTGGTTGGGATTGGCTGGGTTGGATCCAAGGTTGGATTGGCCGGGTTGGATCAAGGTTGGGATTGGCCGGGTTGGATCCAAGGTTGGACTTGGCCGGGTTGGATCCAAGGTCGGGATTGGCTGGGTTGGATCCAAGGTTGGGATTGGCCGGGTCGGATCCAAGGTTGGGATTGGCCGGGTCGGATCCATTTTTGGACTCGATGATTCTTGAAGGTCTTTCCCAAGCGAACACCGTTCCTGGTCGGCGCCTTCCAAGGAGCCCCCTGGGAAGGCACCAAGCGGCCATTTTGGAGGAGAGCGATTTAACCCCTTCCTTCCTTCTCCCGCCAGCGCTGGCCCCGAGCTGCCCCGAGCCGATCCCGATCCCGGCCGAGCGGATCGACTGCGTCCCGGACCGCGTGGCCACCAAGGTCGGAGAGGTCAAGCTAAGGCTGCGGACATGGGGGGGGAGGGGGGGGTGTTCGGGACCCCCCCAGCGTGGGAGCGGGGTCGGGATCGGTGCCGGGGACGGGGGTTCGGGTCGGGACCAAACAGTCGGACGGAGCCCGCGGTTCCGCGCTGGCGAAGCCGCCCGTGGGCTCGGCCGAGAGCTCGGAGCCCCCCGGAACCCGCGGGGGGGGGACGGACGGACCCCACCTGCAGCCCCAGAGTCCTCAGTTAATATCAACTATTAATTATTAACTATTAACTATTAAATATTAACGATTAAATACCAAATATTAAATATTAACTATTAAATATCAAATATTAACGATTAAATATCAACTATTAAGGATTAAATACAAAATATTAATTATTAACTATTAACTATCAAATATTAATGATTAAATATCAAATATTAATTATTCACTATTAAATATAAAATATTAGCGATTAAATATAAAATATTAATTATTAACTATTAACTATCAACTATTAAGGATTAAATACAAAATATTAATTATTAACTATTAACTATCAAATATTAACGATTAAATATCAAATATTAATTATTAATTATTAAATATAAAATATTAACGATTAAATATCAACTATTAAGGATTAAATAGAAAATACAAAATATTAACGATTAACTATCAACTATTAAGGATTAAATACAAAATATTAATTATTAACTATTAAATATAAAATATTAGCGATTAAATATAAAATATTAAGTATTAACTATTAAATATAAACATTAACTTTCAACTATCAACTATTAAATATTAACTACTAAATATTAAATATTAACCCTTAAATATTAACTATAAAATATTAACTATTAAATATTAACTAACTATTAAATATAAAATATTAACTATCAACTATTAAAACATTAACTATTAACTATTAAATACAAAATATTAACTATTAACTATTAAAAATTAACTACAACTATTAACTATTAACTGTTAAATATTAACTACCAAATATTAAATATTAAATATCAAACCATTAAATATTAATATTTACCAAAATATTTATTTATTAACCCAAATACTTATTTATTAACCAAAATATTTACTTATTTACCAAGATATTGGTTAACCAGAATACTTCGTTATTGACCCAAATACCGATTTATTATCTAAAGTACTTACTTATTAAAATATTTATTAGGTAAAATACTTATTTATTAACCAAACTACTTGTTTATTAACCACACTATTTATCTATTTACCAAAATACATTTTTATTAACCAAAATACTTATTTATTAATGAAAATATTTATTGATTAACTAGAATATTTATTTACCAACATACTTATTTATTAACTAAAACACTTATTTATTAACTAACATACTTGTTTATTAACCAAAATGGTTATTTATTAACCAAACTGTTTATTTATTTACCGAAATACTTGTTTATTAACTAAAATATTTATTAACTGAAATATTTATTAACCGAAACACTTATTTATTAACCAAAATACTTATTGATTAATGAAAATATTTATTGATTAACCACACTATTTATTTATTAACCAAAATACTTATTTATTTACCAAAATACTTATTTATTAACTCAAATACTTACTTATTAACTGAAATATTTATTAACTGAAATACTTATTATTAACCCGCTACTATTTAATTATTAACCAAAATACTTTTTTATTTACTAAAATGCTTATTTATTAACGGAAATATTTATTAACTAAAATACTGATTTATTAACTAAAATACTTATTTATTAACCACACTATTTATTTATTAACCAAAATACTTGTTTATTAACCAAACTATTTATTTATTCACGAAAATACTTGTTTATTAACCAAAATACTGATTTATTAACTAAAATTCTTATTTATTAACCAAAATATTTATTATTACCCAAAATACTTGTTTATTTACTAAAATACTTATTTATTAACGGAAATATTTAATAACTAAAATACTTATTTATTAATCAAAATACTTATTTATTAACTAATATATTTATTTATTAACCAAAATGGTTATTTATTAACCGCACTATTTATTTATTAACCAAATACTTGTTTATTTACTGAAATGCTTATTTATTAACGGAAATATTTATTAACCAAAATACTTGTTTATTAACCAAACTATTTATTTATTCACGAAAATACTTGTTTATTAACTTAAATACTGATTTATTAACTAAAATATTTATTAACCAAAATACTTATTTATTAATGAAAAATATTTATTGATTAACCGCACTATTTATTTATTAACCAAAATACTTGTTTATTAACTAAAACACTTTTTTATTAACTGAAATATTTAATAACGGAAATATTTAATAACTAAAATACTGATTTATTAACCAGAATGATTATTTATTAACCAACATATTTATCTATTAACCAAAATGATTATTTATTAACGGAAATATTTATTTATTAACCAAAATACTTATTTATTAACCACAGTATTTAATTATTAACCAAAATACTTGTTTATTTACTAAAATGCTTATTTATTAACGGAAATATTTAATAACGGAAATATTTAATAACTAAAATACTTATTTATTAACCAAAATGATTATTTATTAACCAAACTATTTATTTATTAACCAAAATACTTGTTTATTAACTAATATACTTTTTAATTAACTGAAATATTTAATAACTAAAATATTTATTAACCGAAATACTTATTTATTAACTAAAATATTTATTTATTAACCAAAATATTTATTTATTAACCGCACTATTTATTTATTAACCAAAACACCGAGTCATTAACCCCTTCGTTTACTGATCAACCCCAATTCCGATTGACGACCCCCGCTCTTCGTCACCCCAAGCCCCGTTCCTTGCTCGGCCCTTGGGGCCTCGTTAACCGCTCGTCGTTAACGAGCGCGAAGTCTAACGAGGCCCGAGGACGCCCCGAGCACCAACCCCCGCCGGGAGGCTTTGCCGGTGGACGGGGGGGGTTGGGGTTTCAGTCGGACAACGAGGGTCGCGTGCGCGGCGACGCCGGTGCCCGCGGGGCGGAGTTCGAGGTGTTGGCGCGGGTTTATCTCGGAACGCGCCCGGATCGGTTGTTCCGGGGCGGAGTTCGAGGTGTTGGCGCGGGTTTATCTCGGAACGCGCCCGGATCGGTTGTTCCGGGGCGGAGTTCGAGGTGTTGGCGCGGGTTTATCTCGGAACGCGCCCGGATCGGTTGTTCCGGGGCAGAGGTCGAGGTGTTGGCGCGGGTTTATCTCGGAACTCGCCTGGATCGGTTGTTCCGGGGCGGAGTTCGAGGTGTTGGCGCGGGTTTATCTCGGAACGCGCCCGGATCGGTTGTTCCGGGGCGGAGTTCGAGGTGTTGGCGCGGGTTTATCTCGGAACGCGCCCGGATCGGTTGTTCCGGGCTCGGGTCCAGGGCGGCTCCTGGGGGTGACGACAGTCGGGAGGGCAGGACGAGCAGGAACCTTTGTTTCCGCGGTGCCGAGAGGAGCTCCGAGAGTTCCTCGGGTGGACTTTGCTCCTTCCTTGGTGCTGGGGGGGGGGAGGGGGGGGAGAGTCCGACTGTAAAAACCATGGAGGCGCCGTAGGAAGGGAATTCCATTGATTTCTCAACCTGGATCAACCCAGGGTGCCCCGAGCAGCGGTGGCTGCCCCACCCCTGGAGGTGCCCAAGGCCAGGTTGGATGGGGCTTGGAGCCCCCTGACCCAGTGGGAGGGGTCCCTGCCCATGGCAGGGGGTGGCACTGGGTGGGCTTGGAGGTCCCTTCCGACCCAACCCATCCCGTGATTCCGTGTTCTGGACAGGCTGATCCATGGGCCGTGGGCAGCAGGTTGGGGTTCAACAGGGACGTGTGCCGGGTTCTGCATTTGGGCCACCACAACCCCGGGCAGCTCCAGGCTTGGGGCAGAGCGGCTGGAGAGCCGCCTGTTGGGAAGGCCCTGGGGGTGTTGGTCGACACCGGGTGAACACGAGCCAGCGGTGGCCCAGGTGGCCAAGAAGGCCACCAGCATCCGGGCTTGGCTCAGCCATGACGTGGCCACCAGGAGCAGGGATGGGATTGTCCCCATGGACTTGGCCACACATGGAATCCTGGGGTCAGTTTGTGTCCCTCATTCCAAGAGGGACCACGAGGGGGTGGAATGTCCGGAGACGGGGACGGAGCTGGGAAGGGTCTGGAGAACCAGGGAAGGGGCTGAGGGACCTGGGGGTGTTGGGTCTGGAGAAGAGGAGGTGAGGGGAGACCTCATCGCTCTCCGCAGCTCCTGGAAAGGAGGGTGTGGTGAGGTGGGTGCTGGGCTCTGCTCCCAAGGAACAAGCGATGGGGTGGGAGGAAACGGCCTCAAGTTGTGATGGGGGAGGGGGAGGTTGAGTGTTGGGAATGATTTGTTTCCTGAAAGAGTGGTGGAGCATCGGTTGGCACCACCCTTGGAGGGGTTTAGGAGAGCAGGTTTGCTAGTGGACGGGTACAGTCGCACTCGATAGTCTCACAGACCTTCCAACCAAGCCACGGTACAAGTACAGTCCGACGCCCTGTGCTGCGATGGAGCGCCGGCTGTAATTTATAGATCTGCAAATATAGAAAAATTATCGATCAATAAATGATGTGTCAGGTGGGCGCGGGGGTCCCTTCTCGGCGCTGGCGGGGGGGGTGTGCGGGTGTTGGTACCGGTCCACGCGCAGCTCGGTCAGCACGCAGGAACCGGTTGGATCTGAAACAACCTGAGGTGAAAGGGTGGGATGTGCGGCGACGTGAGAGGCGGGGTGAGGTGAGGAGGTACGACGCGGTGCGCTGTGATAGGGCGAGACGGGCGGTGGTACGGCAGGAAATTACGGGATGTGATGAGGGACAACGCGATGAGATTGGCACGGTAGGATACGACACGACACGATACGATACGACACGACACGATATGATACGATACGACACGACACGACACGATACGATAGGATACGACACGATACAATACGACACGATACGATACGACACGACACGATACGACACGATACGACACGATACGATACGATACAACACGACACGACACGACACGACACGACACGATACGATACGACACGATACGACACGACACGACACGACACGATACGATACGACACGATACGATACGACACGACACGACACGATACGATACGATACGACACGACACGACACGATACGACACGACACGATACGATACGACACGATACGACACGACACGATACGATACGACACGATACGACACGACACGACACGATACGATACGACACGATACGATACGACACGACACGACACGATACGACACGACACGATACGATACGACACGACACGACACGACACGACACGATACGACACGACACGATACGATACGATACGACACGATACGATACGATACGATACGATACAACGCGATACAATACGACACGATACGATACGACACGATACGATACGATAGGATACAACGCGATACGATACGACACGATACGACACGACACGATACGACACGATACGACACGATACGACACGATACGACACGATAGGATACAACGCGATACGGTACGATACAACGCGATACGATACGACACAATACGATACAACGCGATATGATACAACGCGATATGATGCGATACGACACGATATGAAGAGCGACTGACGGAGCTGGGGTTGTTCAGCCCGGAGAAGAGGAGGCTCAGGGGGGACCTTCTTGCTCTCTACAACACCCTGAAAGGAGGCTGTAGTCAGGCAGGGGTTGGTCTGTGCTCTCAGGTGACCGGTGACACAAGGGGACACGGTCTCAAGCTTCACCGGGAGAGGTTTAGGATTGACATTAGGAAGTTCTTCACTGAGACGGTGATTGGCCATCGGAATGCGCTGCCCGGGGAGGTGGTGGAGTCACCGTCCCTGCAGGTGGTTAAGGAGGTGGTGGAGTCACCGTCCCTGCAGGTGGTTAAGGAGGTGGCGGAGTCACCGTCCCTGCAGGTGTTTAAGGAGGTGGTGGAGTCTCCGTTCCTGGAGGTATTTAAGGAGAGATTGGATGAGGCTCTCAGTGACACGGTGTAGTTGACGAAGAGGTGTTGGTGTTGGGTCATCGGTTTCACTCGATGATCTCAGAGGTCTTTTCCAGCCTTGTGACGCTGTAATTTCTTCATGGAGAAAGTGGGCAGGGGTTGGCACAGCTGCCCGGGGAGGTGGTGGAGTCACCGTCCCTGCAGCTGTTTAAGGAAGTGGCGGAGTCACCGTCCCTGAAGCTGTTTAAGGAGAGACTGGATGAGGCTCTTACTGACACGGTGTAGTTGGCGAGGAGGTGTAGGTGTTGGGTCATAGGTTGGACTCGACGACCTCAAAGGTCTTTTCCAACCTTGTGACACTGTGAGACTGTGAGCCGGTTGCCATCGTTCCATGGGGTTTCCTGACGCGGGCGCCGTGGCGACGCTGCCTGACAGGGTTTGTGGTGGCTCAACCTCTCCTCTCTTGGAGCAGAAGGTGTGCGTGGAGCGCGGCTGTTGCTGGAGCCCCCAGAGCGACACAAGCGTCCCGTGGTGCTTCTTCTCCTCCGACCACGGCTACCGAGTGGAGGGAGGGCTGCGAGTGACGCCACAGGGTGAGGAGGCACCGGGTGTCCCGGAGCCGGGGGGGCGCGGCTCCGGGCGGGCTCACCTCAGCTCAGTTCAGCTCAGCTCAGCTCACCTCAGCTCAGTTCAGCTCAGCTCAGCTCAGTTCAGCTCAGCTCAGTTCAGCTCAGCTCTGCTCAGCTCAGTTCAGCTCAGCTCTGCTCAGCTCAGTTCAGCTCAGCTCAGCTCAGTTCAGCTCACCTCAGCTCAGTTCAGCTCAGCTCAGCTCAGCTCAGCTCAGCTCAGCTCAGCTCAGTTCAGCTCAGCTCAGCTCAGTTCTGTTCAGCTCAGCTCAGTTCAGTTCAGCTCAGTTCAGTTCAGCTCAGCTCAGTTCAGTTCAGCTCAGCTCAGTTCAGCTCAGCTCAGTTCAGCTCAGCTCAGCTCAGCTCAGTTCAGTTCAGTTCAGTTCAGCTCAGCTCAGTTCAGTTCAGCTCAGTTCAGCTCAGCTCAGCTCAGTTCAGTTCAGCTCAGTTCAGTTCAGCTCAGCTCAGCTCAGTTCAGCTCAGTTCAGTTCAGCTCAGCTCAGTTCAGTTCAGCTCAGCTCAGTTCAGTTCAGCTCAGTTCAGTTCAGCTCAGCTCAGTTCAGTTCAGCTCAGCTCAGCTCAGTTCAGTTCAGCTCAGCTCAGTTCAGTTCAGTTCAGCTCAGCTCAGCTCAGCTCAGCTCAGCTCAGCTCAGCTCAGTTCAGCTCAGTTCAGCTCAGTTCAGCTCAGCTCAGCTCAGTTCAGTTCAGTTCAGCTCAGCTCAGCTCAGCTCAGCTCAGCTCAGCTCAGTTCAGTTCAGCTCAGCTCAGCTCAGCTCAGCTCAGCTCAGTTCAGCTCAGTTCAGCTCAGCTCAGCTCAGCTCAGCTCAGTTCAGCTCAGCTCAGTTCAGCTCAGCTCAGCTCAGCTCAGTTCAGCTCAGCTCAGCTCAGCTCAGCTCAGTTCAGCTCAGTTCAGCTCAGCTCAGCTCAGCTCAGTTCAGTTCAGTTCAGTTCAGCTCAGCTCAGCTCAGCTCAGCTCAGCTCAGTTCAGTTCAGCTCAGCTCAGCTCAGCTCAGCTCAGTTCAGTTCAGTTCAGCTCAGCTCAGCTCAGCTCAGCTCAGTTCAGCTCAGCTCAGCTCAGCTCAGCTCAGTTCAGTTCAGTTCAGCTCAGCTCAGCTCAGCTCAGCTCAGCTCAGTTCAGCTCAGCTCAGTTCAGTTCAGTTCAGTTCAGCTCAGCTCAGTTCAGTTCAGCTCAGTTCAGTTCAGCTCAGCTCAGCTCAGCTCAGCTCAGCTCAGTTCAGCTCAGCTCAGCTCAGCTCAGCTCAGCTCAGTTCAGCTCAGCTCAGTTCAGCTCAGTTCAGTTCAGCTCAGCTCAGTTCAGTTCAGTTCAGCTCAGCTCAGCTCAGCTCAGTTCAGCTCAGCTCAGCTCAGCTCAGCTCAGCTCAGCTCAGTTCAGTTCAGCTCAGCTCAGCTCAGTTCAGCTCAGTTCAGTTCAGCTCAGCTCAGCTCAGCTCAGCTCAGTTCAGCTCAGCTCAGCTCAGTTCAGTTCAGTTCAGTTCAGCTCAGCTCAGCTCAGTTCAGTTCAGCTCAGCTCAGCTCAGCTCAGCTCAGCTCAGCTCAGCTCAGTTCAGTTCAGCTCAGCTCAGTTCAGTTCAGCTCAGTTCAGCTCAGTTCAGCTCAGCTCAGTTCAGCTCAGCTCAGCTCAGCTCAGCTCAGCTCAGCTCAGTTCAGTTCAGCTCAGCTCAGCTCAGCTCAGCTCAGCTCAGTTCAGTTCAGCTCAGCTCAGCTCAGCTCAGCTCAGCTCAGCTCAGTTCAGCTCAGCTCAGCTCAGCTCAGTTCAGCTCAGCTCAGCTCAGCTCAGCTCAGCTCAGCTCAGTTCAGCTCAGCTCAGCTCAGCTCAGCTCAGCTCAGCTCAGCTCAGTTCAGTTCAGCTCAGCTCAGCTCAGCTCAGCTCAGCTCAGTTCAGTTCAGCTCAGCTCAGCTCAGCTCAGCTCAGCTCAGTTCAGTTCAGCTCAGCTCAGCTCAGCTCAGCTCAGCTCAGCTCAGTTCAGCTCAGCTCAGTTCAGTTCAGTTCAGTTCAGCTCAGCTCAGCTCAGTTCAGTTCAGCTCAGCTCAGTTCAGTTCAGTTCAGCTCAGCTCAGCTCAGCTCAGTTCAGTTCAGCTCAGCTCAGTTCAGTTCAGTTCAGTTCAGCTCAGCTCAGCTCAGTTCAGCTCAGCTCAGCTCAGCTCAGCTCAGCTCAGTTCAGCTCAGCTCAGCTCAGTTCAGTTCAGTTCAGCTCAGCTCAGTTCAGCTCAGCTCAGCTCAGTTCAGCTCAGTTCAGCTCAGCTCAGCTCAGCTCAGTTCAGTTCAGCTCAGCTCAGCTCAGTTCAGCTCAGCTCAGCTCAGCTCAGTTCAGTTCAGCTCAGCTCAGCTCAGTTCAGTTCAGCTCAGTTCAGCTCAGCTCAGTTCAGCTCAGCTCAGCTCAGTTCAGTTCAGCTCAGCTCA
The DNA here is from genome assembly GCA_033558235.1 of Neomorphus geoffroyi. Classification (NCBI taxonomy): domain Eukaryota; kingdom Metazoa; phylum Chordata; class Aves; order Cuculiformes; family Neomorphidae; genus Neomorphus; species Neomorphus geoffroyi. The sequence goes on from JAUMJM010000163.1 coordinate 19,038, forward strand.
GTTCAGTTCAGCTCAGCTCAGCTCAGTTCAGTTCAGCTCAGTTCAGCTCAGCTCAGCTCAGCTCAGCTCAGTTCAGCTCAGTTCAGCTCAGCTCAGCTCAGCTCAGTTCAGTTCAGTTCAGCTCAGCTCAGTTCAGCTCAGTTCAGCTCAGCTCAGCTCAGTTCAGTTCAGTTCAGTTCAGCTCAGTTCAGTTCAGCTCAGCTCAGCTCAGTTCAGTTCAGTTCAGTTCAGCTCAGTTCAGTTCAGCTCAGCTCAGCTCAGTTCAGCTCAGTTCAGCTCAGCTCAGTTCAGCTCAGTTCAGCTCAGCTCAGTTCAGTTCAGCTCAGTTCAGCTCAGCTCAGCTCAGTTCAGCTCAGCTCAGCTCAGCTCAGCTCAGTTCAGCTCAGCTCAGTTCAGTTCAGCTCAGTTCAGCTCAGCTCAGCTCAGTTCAGCTCAGCTCAGCTCAGCTCAGCTCAGCTCAGCTCAGTTCAGCTCAGCTCAGCTCAGCTCAGCTCAGCTCAGCTCAGTTCAGCTCAGCTCAGTTCAGCTCAGTTCAGTTCAGCTCAGCTCAGCTCAGCTCAGTTCAGCTCAGCTCAGCTCAGCTCAGCTCAGTTCAGCTCAGCTCAGCTCAGCTCAGCTCAGCTCAGCTCAGTTCAGCTCAGCTCAGCTCTGCTCAGCTCAGTTCAGTTCAGCTCAGTTCAGCTCAGCTCAGCTCAGCTCAGCTCAGTTCAGCTCAGCTCAGCTCAGTTCAGTTCAGCTCAGTTCAGCTCAGCTCAGCTCAGCTCAGCTCAGTTCAGCTCAGCTCAGCTCAGCTCAGTTCAGCTCAGCTCAGCTCAGTTCAGTTCAGTTCAGCTCAGCTCAGCTCAGCTCAGTTCAGCTCAGCTCAGCTCTGCTCAGCTCAGTTCAGTTCAGTTCAGCTCAGCTCAGCTCAGCTCAGTTCAGTTCAGTTCAGCTCAGCTCAGCTCAGCTCAGTTCAGCTCAGCTCAGCTCTGCTCAGCTCAGTTCAGTTCAGCTCAGTTCAGCTCAGCTCAGCTCAGCTCAGCTCAGTTCAGCTCAGCTCAGCTCAGTTCAGCTCAGTTCAGCTCAGCTCAGCTCAGCTCAGCTCAGTTCAGCTCAGTTCAGCTCTGCTCAGTTCAGCTCAGTTCAGCTCAGCTCAGCTCAGCTCAGCTCAGCTCAGCTCAGCTCAGCTCAGTTCAGCTCAGTTCAGCTCTGCTCAGTTCAGCTCAGCTCAGTTCAGTTCAGCTCAGCTCAGCTCAGCTCAGCTCAGTTCAGCTCAGCTCAGCTCAGTTCAGCTCAGCTCAGTTCAGTTCAGCTCAGCTCAGCTCAGCTCTGCTCAGTTCAGCTCAGCTCAGTTCAGTTCAGCTCAGCTCAGCTCAGTTCAGCTCAGCTCAGCTCAGCTCAGCTCAGCTCAGCTCAGCTCAGCTCAGCTCAGTTCAGCTCAGCTCAGCTCAGCTCAGCTCAGCTCAGCTCAGCTCAGCTCAGCTCAGCTCAGTTCAGCTCAGTTCAGTTCAGCTCAGTTCAGCTCAGCTCAGTTCAGTTCAGCTCAGCTCAGCTCAGCTCAGCTCAGCTCAGCTCAGCTCAGCTCAGCTCAGCTCAGTTCAGCTCAGCTCAGCTCAGCTCAGCTCAGCTCAGCTCAGCTCAGTTCAGTTCAGCTCAGCTCAGCTCAGTTCAGCTCAGCTCAGTTCAGTTCAGCTCAGCTCAGCTCAGCTCAGCTCAGTTCAGCTCAGCTCAGCTCAGTTCAGCTCAGCTCAGCTCAGCTCAGCTTTGAGCTCATTTAATTTAATTTGGTTTCATTTCTTTTTGTTTCCCTTCGTTCGATATCATTGAATTTGATTGAATTTAATTTAGTTTCATGTAATTAGATTGAAGTTTAAGTTTAAGTTTATTTTTGGGGGTGTGGTTGGTTTTTATTTTTGAATTTTAATTTTTATTTTAATTTTTATTCTTATTTTTATTTTATTTTTTAAATTTTATTTTTATTTTTATTTTTATTTTTATTTTATTTTTATTTTTATTTTTATTTTTATGTTTTTATTTTAATATTTTATTTTTAGTTTTATTTTTTAAATTTTAATTTTAATTTTAATTATAATTTTAATTTTAATTTTTAATTTTTATTTTTATTTTTATTTGTATTTTTACTTTTATTTTTATTTTTATTTTTATTCTTATTTTTATTTTATTTTTATTTTCATTTTCATTTTTATGTTTTTATTTTAATATTTTATTTTTAGTTTTATTTTTTATTTTTATTTTTAATTTTAATTTTAAGTTCAATTTTAATTATTTTCATTTTCATTTTCATTTTCATTTTCATTTTTATCTCATTTATTCATTATTATTTCGATAAGAACAGCGATAACAATGATTTATTCAGTTCTTTCCTTTCCCTTTCCGCTCCGCGTGACTGCGCCCCCCGCGCGCCCGCGCGCCCGCCAGGCTTCGAGGCCTCGCTGAGCCGCCGCCCGGCGCCGTCGCTCTTCGGCCGCGACGTTGGCGCCGCCCTGCTGACCGCGCAGTACCAGGGCGCGCGACGCTTCTGCTTCAAGGTGGGCTCTGGGGGGGTGCCCGGGGTGCCCCCCCCGAGGCGCGGGGCGGGAAATCCCGCGTGGTGCCCAGGCGTTGGCACAACCACGGCCACGGTGCCACCCACGTCCCCACGGCCTCGGTGCCACCCGCGTCCCCGCAGCCTCGCGCCCCCACGGGCACGGTGCCACCCGCGTCCCCACGACCCCGCGCCCCCACGGCCACGGTGCCACCCGCTCCCCCACGGCCTCGCGCCCCCACGGGCACGGTGCCACCCGCGTCCCCACGACCCCGCGCCCCCACGGCCACGGTGCCACCCGCTCCCCCACGGCCTCGCGCCCCCACGGGCACGGTGCCACCCGCGTCCCCACGACCCCGCGCCCCCACGGCCACGGTGCCACCCGCTCCCCCACGGCCTCGCGCCCCCCACGGCCACGGTGCCACCCGCGTCCCCACGACCCCGCACCCCCATGGGCACGGTGCCACCCGCACCCCCATGGCCACAGCCTCTATGCCCCATGGCCTTGGTGCCACCCGCGCCCCCACAGCCTCGGTGCCACTCACGCACCCATGGCCACGGCCTCGCGCCCCCACGGCTGTGGTGCCACCTGCATCCCCAAGGCCTCGGTGCCAACCGCACCCCCACGGCCATGGTGCCACGCACACCCCCATGGCCGCAGCCTTACGCCCCCACGGCCACGGTGCCACCCGCGCCCCCACGGCCATGGTGCCCCCATGGCCACGGTGCCACCCGTGCCCCCACGGCCTCGGTGCCAACTGCCCCCCCATGGTGCCACCTGTGCCCCCACGGCACCACCCGCGCCCCCACGGCCTCGGTGCCACCCGCGCCCCCACGGCCTCACGCCCCCACGGCCACAGTGCCACCCGCGCCCCCACGGCCTTGGTGCCCCCACGGCCTCGGTGCCACCCGCGCCCCCCGCCTTCCTCCGCTCCGGGCGCGGGAGCTCCCCCCCCCCCCCCCCCCCGCTTTTCCTCCTTTTCCCCAAACGGTTCTTTCGTCCCCTCGAATTTTCTGGTTTGACCTGGAATTTTTTTCCTTTTTTCTCTTTCTTCTCTTTTTTTCCCCATTTTTTCCTTTTCCTTTGTGTCTCCTTTTCCTTTTTTTTCTTTTTCCTTTTTCTTTTTTTCTTGTTTCCTTTGTTTTTTCCTTTTTTGTTTTTTATTTCTTTGGGGTTTTTGGGGGTTCTTTTTTCTTCCTTTTTTTCTTTTTTTTCCCTCCTTTTTTTTCTTTCTTCTTTCTTTTTCCTTTTTCCTTTTTTCTTTTCTTTCTTCATTTTTCTTTCTTTTTTCTTTTCGTTGTTCTTTTTTCTTTTTTTGTTCTTTTTGTCTTTTTGATTTTTTCTTTTTCCTTTTCCTTTTCCTTTTTTCTTTTTCTTTTTTTCTTTTTCTTTTTCTTTTTCTTTTTCTTTTCTTTTTCTTTTTCTTTTTCTTTTCCTTTTTCTTTTTCTTTTCCTTTTTCTTTTTCTTTTTCTTTTTCTTTTTCTTTTTCTTTTTCTTTTTCTTTTTCTTTTTTTTTTCTTCTCCTTTTTCTTTTTCTTCTCCCTTTTTTCTTTTCCCTTTTTTCCCTTTTTTCTTTTTTTTCTCTTTTCTTTTTTTTCTTTTTATTTTTCCTTTTCTTTTTCCTTTTTCTTTTTTCTTTTTTCTTTTTTTCTTTTTTTCCGTTCTTCTTCCTTCTTGTTTCTTTTTTCTTCCCTCTTCTTTCTTGCTTTTTCTTCCTTCTTTCTTTTTCCTTCTCCTCTTTTCTCTTCCCCCCCCTTTTATTATTTTTATTTTTTTCCATCTGCTTTCTCACATATTTTATTTTTCAGTCCTTTTCAAATTTCCAGCGGAAATCGATTTCCGGCGGGAGGGGTCCCCGCCCATCTCAGGGCGTTGCACCCGGATTCGAGGTCCCTCCCAACCCAAACCGTTCCGCGATTCCCTCGTTCTACCAAAGGCTGCGGGGTTGTTTTTTTGGCCGAATCAAACCCGATGGCGTTGGGAAGGGTCAAACCGAGGCGCTGATTTCTCCATCGCTCGTTTTGTTCCTTGAACGCGCAGATCACCGACCCCAAAACACAACGATTCGAGGTCCCCCATGAGCACGTGGCTCCTTCCAGCGCTCCGGCAGCCTCCGACCTAGAGTATCGCGTCGAGGTCCAGCAAAACCCCTTCGGCATCAAAGTGTTCCGAGCGAGCAACGGGAAAGTCCTGTGAGTAGATCTGGGGCCTCCTGCCCACCAAGCCGCGACGCCGCCCGCTCTCGCCGACGGCGCGCGTGCATTCTGCCCTCGCGGCCGCGCCAGCGGCTTCTTCCGCTGACGGATGAGCTGCGTGGGAGAGCTTTTCCCACGTAAAACCTGGGAGACGGGGAGGGCTCACGGGGTCGGAGTCCCACAAGGTGGGAGCTGCGCCAAATTCTCCTCTTCACCCCGAGAAGAACGGAGGATTCGCACCATCCCCTCAGCGGTCACGATGAGGAGACCTTCCCTGCATCGCCTTCTCCTGCGTCGCCAACCCCATCCGTGGTTTCAACACAGGATGGGGACGGCGGGATGGGGAGCAGCCATGGGAGAAGGACCTGGGGTGCTGGGGGAGGAGAAGCTCCACAGGAGGCACCAACGGGTGCTCCCAGCCCAGAAATCCAACCTCAGCCTGGGCTGCAGCCAAAGCAGGGGGAGCAGAGGGGGAGGGAGGGGGTTCTGCCCCTCTGCTCCGCTCTGGGGAGACCCCACCTGCAGCCCCGGCTCCAGTTCTGGAGGCCTCAGGGCAGGAAGGAGCTGGAGCTGTTGGAGCGAGGCCAGAGGAGGCCACGGAGATGCTGGGAGGGCTGGAGAACCTCCCGTGTGAGGCCAGGCTGGCAGAGCTGGGGTTGTCCAGCCTGGAGAGGAGAAGGCTGTGGGGAGAGCTTGGAGCAGCTTCCAGGAGGGAAAGGGGCTCCAGGGAAGCTGGGGAGGGGCTTTGTCAAAGGGCCTGGAGTGATGGGACGAGAGGGATCGGCTTTAGATTGGAAGGGGAAGGTTGAGGTTGGACACTGGGGAGAAATTCTTCACGCTGAGGGTGGTGGCCCAGGGTGCCCCGAGCAGTGGTGGCCAAGTTACGGAATCCCAGGAGCACAGAACGCCCTGAGCTGGAAGGGAACCACAAGGCTCATCGAGTCCAACTCCTGTCCCACAGCAGAGCCCAACGTGTGTCCGTGTCCCCCCACCCCCCACCCCCGTGGGCCTGCGGACGTTGGCCTGGGACATTGCCAGGCGGTGAGCGCTGCCCTGGGGGGGGGCGGCACCAGGGCTCCCCCACCCTCTGGGGGAAGAACCTCTTCCCCGTGGCCAACCTCACCCTCCCCTGGCACCTTCCTGCCCTTCCCCCGGCTCCTGTCGATGGTCACCAGCGAGAACAGCTCGCGTGGGGAAGCTGTAGGAGGCCACAAGGTCCCCTCCCCGTCTCATCTTCTCCAGGCGGAGCACGTGGAGCCACTTCTGCCGCTCCTCTTGCGACTTCCCCCTCTCGACCTTTCACCTAATTTACGAGATGCTCGTTGGCAAAATTACCGGCCGGGACGCGGTGGAAAAACCTTTCTTCAGTAACAGTTTGAGTTTCTGGGGGAGGGTTTAGCGATCCGTGAGGAGGGACCCAGCCGTGTCCGTCCCCCCCCCGTGCCCATTTTCAGGACGCGCCTCCTCGTTTCCCCAGGTTTGACACCACCGTCGGACCCTTGATCTTCGCCGAGCAGTTTTTGCAGCTCTCCATCAAACTCCCCAGCAGCAACATCTACGGGGTGGGCGAACACGTCCATAAGCAATACCGGCACGACGTCAACTGGAAAACCTGGCCCCTATTCAGCAGGGACACGGCCCCCTCCGGGGTGAGCGCCGGCTTCGTTGCTCTTCGGGTTGAATTAGAACCGTAGAACGAGTTGGGTGGGAAGGGACCTCCAAGCCAGACCCTTTGCGATCCTTTAGTTTTATATAAAGTTTCTATGGGGTGGAATCCTCTGTTGGTTGGTTTGGGGGGTCACCTGTCCTGCAGGTGCCACCTGATTCTACTTCAGCTCAAAACACGACAGATGCCGATTGTAGGCTTTATCTTGGCCAACGGGACCGGAGAAGGGATTGTGCCGCTGTGCTCAGCGCCGGCGAGGTCGCACTTGGAATCCTGGGTTCAGTTTTGAGTCCCCAGCTCCAAGGAGGGGCTTGGAGCGCGTCCGGACAAGGGAACGGAGAAGGGGGGAGGGTCTGGAGAACAGGGGTTGTGGGGAGCAGCTGAGGGACCTGGGGGGGCGTTCAGCCTCAAGAAGAGGAGGCTGAAGGGAGACCTCATGGCTCTCAACAACCCCCTGAAAGGTGGCAACGTGGCTGTTGGTCTCTTCTCCCAAGTGACCGATGACAGGACGAGAGGCAGCGGCCTCAGGCTGCGCCAGCAGAGATTCAGACTGGCCATCAGGGAAAATGTCTTCACTGAAAGGGTTGTCAGGCCCTGGCAGAGGCGCCCGGGGAGGTGGTGGAGTCTCCATCCCTGGAGGGGTTGAAAAGCCGGGGAGATGAGGTGCTCAGGGATGGGTTAGTGGGGAACGGGAACGATGGGGGTTCGATAATCTCCAAGGGGTTTTCCAAGCAAGCCGTTCTATGGTTCATCTGGAGGTTCTTAGCCAAACGGCTCCACTTGAGGTCGTCTTGGTCCAATTTGAGCTTCCGATGGATTTTAATTCACCGAAACCCATTCCCAGAAAAGAGAGAAATAACCATAACGAGGTGAAGGTCCCTGCTTTTAGTTTTGCCGTTTCCTTTCGACAGGTTTAACCTCACACCCGGTCCGGGTTTGGGGCACGGCAGAGCTTCTTAAATCACATTTCCGTTTGCCTTTCAGAACATGGACAACTTATACGGCGTTCAGACGTTCTTCTTGTGTTTGGAAGACGACAGCGGCGCCTCTCTCGGTGTTTTCCTCATGAACAGCAATGCCATGGGTAAGGATGCCCTCTCCGTAAGGACTGCGAATAAACCAAACGCCTTATTTAAATGATCTGCGATGCCGTGGGTGGGATTGGCCAGGTTGGGTGGGGCTTGGAGCCCCCTGACCCAGTGGGAGGCGTCCCTGCCCATGGGGTTGGAACTGGCTGGGCTTGGAGGTCCCTTCCAACCCAACCCATTCCATGAGTCCATGGTTCTCCTGGGAGGGTGGGGAGGCCCTGGCCCAGGGTGCCCAGAGCAGCGGTGGCTGCCCCATCCCTGGAGGTGCCCAAGGCCAGGTTGGATGGGGCTTGGAGCCCCCTGACCCAGTGGGAGGCGTCCCTGCCCATGGCGTTGGAACTGGCTGGGCTTGGAGGTCCCTTCCAACCCAACCCCATTCCATGATTCTATAACTCTATTATTCTAAGATATTAAAATCCGACCCTCGATTTTCCCCTTTCAAACCCGTGCCCACAATTTCCCGTGGGTAAATGTGTAAAACATTCGGGTACCTAACGGAAACGTTCAGCTACCCCGAGGCTGGAAATTCAAGGAGAAGAAGTTGTGCCCTTGGATTTCTCTTCTTTTTCTGGGCCATAAGGGAAAGTAAACACAGATATTGGTGGAAAATAATCGAAATAAAAAGCGTTAAAAACGTTCCAGCTGCTTTGGAAGCTCCAGGAACAGCTTTGGGTTTCATTGAATAGCTCCGAGGTTTTCATCTCAACGGTTTTTGCCTCTTTGAAATCGGCGTCGCGGTTCCTGGAGATTTAGGTGACACCCAAATGGATTTTGCGCCTTTCTTGCTCTCAGAGTTCGCGCTGCAGCCGGCGCCGGCCGTCACCTACAGAACCATCGGGGGAATTCTTGATTTCTACGTCTTCGTGGGAGACAGCCCGGAGCAAGTGGTGCAGGAATACGTGAAGGTACGTTGGTGAACCCCGACCCAAAGGTGGTAGATCCTCCATCCGTGGAGACCCTCAAACCATGACGGAGGACGGCCCTTGGGCAAACAGCTCTGCCTTATTCTGCTTTGACCAAGGGTGATGTAGGAGTAGATGATCTCCAGCCTCCATCACCTTGTGGTTGGCCTTGAGACGTCACACACCGAACAGATCTCTCCCCCTCTGTTTCCATTTCTCTTGGCTGTTTCATTCAGCTGAAATTATAACTCAGTTTCGATGGGGAGAGGCGGCTGCACGGGGTTCAACGAAGGCCCAAGTGCTGGGTTGAGCGTTTTGGGTCATAAGAACGCTCCAGGTTTGGGGCAGAGCGGCTGGAAAGCTGCTTGGAGGAGAAGGACCTGGGGGTGTTGGTTGACAGCGGCTGAACACGAGCCAGCAGTGGCCCAGGTGGCCAAGCAGGGCACCAGCACCTGGCTTGGCTCAGCCATGGGGTGGCCACCAGGAGAAGGGAAGGGATTGCGGTCCTGGACTGGGAATGGGTGAGGCTGCACCTCAAATCCTGGGTTCAGTTTTGGGCTCCTCGCTCCAAGGAGGACATCGAAGGGCTGGAGCGTGTCCAGAGAAGGGGATGGAGAAGGGGAAGGGGCTGGAGAACCAGGGTTACGGGGAGCGGCTGAGGTACCTGGGGGTGTTTAACCTCGAGAAGAGGAGGCTGAGGGGAGACCTCACCGCTCTCGACAACCCTCTGAAAGGAGGTTGTAGCAACGTGGGTGTTGGTGTTGTCTCTGAAGGAACAAGTGATGGGACGAGAAGACGTGACCTCAAGTTGTGCCAGGGGAGGTTTAGGTTGGATATTAGGAAAGATTCCTCCACAGAAAGTGTTGTCAAACCAGTAGAGGTTGCCCAGGGCAGTGGTGGAGCCCCCATTCCTGGAGGGGTTTAGAAGATGTGTAGACGCGGTGCTTCGGGACACGGTTTAGTGGTGGACTTGGCAGTGCTGGGCTCTCAGTTAGGTTTGATGTTCCCGAAGATCCTTTCCAACCCGAACGAAGCGGTGATCCTGTCATCAGGAATTTGTTGGGGTTAAAGGTGAAACTTGAGCACTCCGTTTGCTCAGGTGGCCGAGTCCATCTCTACCTGAGTGCCAGGAGTTTCCCAGCGTTGCCGTCGCCTCCTGGCGCCTGCGATGGTCTCCGTACAACCACGCCCCGGTGTTCATTTTCACGCCCACGATAAAGCCACAGGTAGACAACGTGCTTAACAAGTTGTCCTGCTTTTATGGGACAACGGTATCTGCTCTTCTACGCATCCGTTGTGGTCTCTACGACGAGTAATCCCCCTGTGCATTTTCGGGGGCCAAATACGTGTTTCAAGGACCTCTCGAAGAAGGGATATCGAAATTTTAAAGCAGCTTTAAATTTAGTTCATTGAATCATGGAATGGGTTGGGTTGGGTTGGAAGGGACCTCCAAGCCCAGCCAGTCCCACCCCCATGGGCAGGGACCGCTCCCACTGGGTCAGGGGGCTCCAAGCCCCATCCCACCTGGCCTCGGGCACCTCCAGGGATGGGGCAGCCACTGCTGCTCTGGGCCACCTGGATCTCTCCTCGTTCTTTAGCAACTTCAGTCCTTAGAATTTAAATTAAAACTTCTCTTTTCCATCCCATCCCCTCCCATCCCATCCCATCCCATCCCATCCCACCCCACCCCACCCCATCCCATCCCAATTGGTGCTGTATAAAAACAGGGTTAAAATATTATTAAAACCAAGAGCTTATTGGTTTTTTTAATAAAGAAAAATACGATACGATACAATAACGGCTTGTCCAGCCTGGGGAGGAGAAGGCTGTGGGGAGAGCTTGGAGCAGCTTCCAGGAGGGAAAGGGGCTCCAGGGAAGCTGGGGAGGGGCTCTGGCTCAGGGAGTGCAGGGATGGGACGAGGGGAAGGGTTTGGAGCTGCGAGAGGGGAGATGGAGCTGAGATCTTGGGGAGCAATGTTCTCCTGGGAGGGTGGGGAGGCCCTGGCCCAGGTTGCCCAGAGCAGCGGTGGCTGCCCCATCCCTGGAGGTGCCCAAGGCCAGGTTGGATGGGGCTTGGAGCCCCCTGAGCCAGTGGGAGGGGTCCCTGCCCATGGCAGGGGGTGGCACTGGATGGGCTTAGAGGTCTCTTCCAACCCAACACAACCCATTCCATGTTCTGGGATGGTGCCCCAGTCCTGGTTGTCCAGGGAAGCTGTGGTCGCCCCATCCCTGGAGGTTCCCAAGGCCAGGTTGGATGGGGCTTGGAACCCCCTGACCCAGTGGGAGGTGTCCCTGCCCATGGCAGGGGGTGGCACTGGGTGGGCTTGGAGGTCCCTTCCAACCCAACCCATCCCATGGTTCCGTGATGCTCATTTTAAAAATCCGGTTTAATTTGGTTCTTTAACCTTTCCTTCCTCCTGTCAGGTCTGGCCAGATCTTCCCAACGTAGAAGTGGACGGGAGACTGACCAGACCTTGGCCTGGTTTAACTTCACGCCTTGGTTCCCATCCTATGGAGTCGGTCTCTTCTCTGTGGTGGATCTCATTTTGAGCGAGAGCCTAAAATGCACTTTTTTTGCCCTCAAGCCGAGTCCCTGGTTCGAGCGAGAACCAGGAGGGTTTGGGACATCAGCCCCAAAGAGAAGAGGCCACTGACGCTCGTGGTTTCTGGCTCTGCTTTCCAGTTCATAGGATTGCCGGCTCTGCCCTCCTACTGGAGTCTGGGATTCCACCTCAGCCGCTACGACTACGGCTCTCTCGACGAGGTGAAGGCGGTTGTGAAGCGGAACCGAGCCATCGGACTCCCTTACGTGAGTGAAAACGGGGTTTACGGTTTCTGTAACTCCGAGAGACGGGGTGGCATCCAGAGGGACCCGGACAGGCGGGGGAAGCGGGGCTGTGGGAACGTCCTGCGGCACCTGGGTCGGGGTGACCCTCAGTGTGGGTACAGGTGTAGCCAGAGGGGGAAGGAGGGGGTTCTGCCCCTCTGCTCCGCTCGGGGGAGACCCCACCTGCAGCCCCGGGTCCAGCTCTGGAGGCCTCAGGGCAGGAAGGACCTGGAGCTGTTGGAGCGAGGCCAGAGGAGGCCACGGAGATGCTGTGAGGGCTGGAGAACCTCCCGTGTGAGGCCAGGCTGGCAGAGCTGGGGTTGTCCAGCCTGGAGAGGAGAAGGCTGTGGGGAGAGCTTGGAGCAGCTTCCAGGAGGGAAAGGGGCTCCAGGGAAGCTGGGGAGGGGCTCTGGCTCAGGGAGTGCAGGGATGGGACGAGGGGAAGGGTTTGGAGCTGCCAGAGGGGAGATGGAGCTGAGATCTTGGGGAGCAATGTTCTCCTGGGAGGGTGGGGAGGCCCTGGCCCAGGGTGCCCCGAGCAGTGGTGGCTGCCCCATCCCTGGAGGTGCCCAAGGCCAGGTTGGATGGGGCTTGGAGCCCCCTGACCCAGTGGGAGGTGTCCCTGCCCATGGCAGGGGGTGGCACTGGCTGGGCTTGGAGGTCTCTTCCAACCCAACCCAACCCAACCCAACCCATTCCATGTTCTGGGATGGTGCCCCCAGTCCTGGTTGTCCAGGGAAGCTGTGGCTGCCCCATCCCTGGAGGGGTTCCTGGCAGGGGGTGGGACTGGATGGGCTTTGAGTTCCCTTCCAGCCCAACCCATTCCACGATTCTATAGCATTTGTTCCTCTTTCCTTCTCACCGGTTTCCTTGGCTGCACCATTTTCCGTGTAAAATCAATCCCAACGTCCTCTCGCGGAAACCATTTTTCACATTAAAATTCCCAGTTGAACCCTTTTTTTCCCCCCACTCTCCGCACTTCTCTGACCTCATCCGTGAAGGGATGGGGTCAACCCCAGCACGCAAAGTCACTTCACAACCTCAGGAACCCTGAAAAACCAGAAGGCGTAAGAACTTAGGGGGGGGGTTGTTCCCCGTTTTACTGATGGGATAACGAATAAATGCGGGGTCCGCAGAGGGACCTGGCCAGGCGGGGTCCGTGGGCTGAGACCAACGGGATGGGGTTCAACGAGGCCAAGGGCAGAGCCCTCCATCTGGGGCACAACAACCCCGTGCAGCGTTACAGGCTTGGGGAGGGGTGGCTGGAGAGCTGCCTGGCAGAGCAGGACCTGGGGGTGTTGGTTGGCAGCGGCTGAACGTGAGCCAGCAGTGGCCCAGGTGGCCTAGAGGGCCAATGGCATCTTGGGCTGGGTCAGACCCAGCGTGGGCAGCAGGAGCAGGGAGGTGATTGTGCCCCTGTGCTCAGCGCTGGGGAGGTCACACCTGCAATCCTGGGGTCAGTTTGGGCCCCTCACTCCAAGAAGGACCTTGAGGGGCTGGAGCGCGTCCAGAGAAGGCACCGAGGCTGGGGAGGGGCTGGAGGACAAGTCCTACGAGGAGAGACTGAGGGACCTGAGGGTGTTCAGCCTGGAGAAGAGGAGGCTGAGGGGAGACCTCATCCCTGCCTACAACTGCCTGAAAGGAGGCTGTGACGGGGTGGGGGCTGGGCTCTGCTCACAGGTGACAGCGCTGGGACGAGAGGAAATGGCCACAAGTTGCACCAGGGGAGGTTCAGGTTGGACATCAGGAAAAATTCCTTCATGGAAAGGGTTCTCAACACCAGCACAGCTGCCCAGGGACGGGGGAGGGGAGTCACCATCCCTGGAGGAGTTGAACAGACGTGTGGACGAGGTACTCAGGGATCTGGTTTGGCGGCGAACAGGAACGGTTGGGCTTGATGACCCCAGAGGTCTTCTCCAACCAAGCCATTCTATGAGTCTTTAAAAAAAACCCAACCCCACTTTGGGTGCCCCCACCCGGCTGCTTTTCTGCCGCTTCCGATCCAAACGCAGCCCGGCGAGACGACGCAGCCCGGTCGCAACCCCGCGGGATCCCGTCTGACGTCCCCCTCTCTCTTGCAGGACGTTCAGCACACGGACATCGACTACATGGAAGCCCGGAAAGATTTTACTTACGACCAAGTGAACTTCAAGGACCTCCCCAGTTTCCGAGCTTTTATGAACGACTACGGGCAAAAATACATCCTCATCCTGGTGAGCACCGAGGCGTTTCTTTCCCCCCCGGCCCCCCAAAAGCGGCGTCGTTCTCAGGAGGCGCGGGTGGTTTGGACGCGTGGAGGTCGCGGTCACGCTCTTACGCACGGGAGCGTCCCGCGTGGTTGCCGGGCTCGACGGAATTGGTGGCAGGAAGCGAGAAGCGGCGGAGGGCGTCCATAATGGGTGGAGAGGACCCATCGAACGGGCAGGGAGAGCCAATGATTGGTGGAAAGAACCAAGAATGGGTGGGGAAACCCAATAATTGGCAGAGAGGAGCGGTGATTGGTGGAGATAGCAAATAATTAGTGAAGAGAATCAATGATGGGTGGAGACAACCAATGGAATCAATGGAGAGAACCAATAATCAATGGAGACAACCAATAATCAGTGCAGAGAACTATTAACTGGGGAAGAGAACCAGTAACTGGTGGAGAGAACCAGTAACTGGTGGAGAGAACCAGTAACAGGTGGAGAGGACCAGTAACAGGTGGAGAGAACCAGTAACCGGTGGAGAGAACCAGTAACTGGTGGAGAGAACCAGTTACAGGTGGAGAGGACCAGTAACTGGTGGAGAGGACCAGTAACTGGTGGAGAGAACCAGTTACAGGTGGAGAGAACCAGTAACTGGGGAAGAGAACCAGTAACCGGTGGAGAGAACCAGTAACCGGTGGAGAGAACCAATAACTGGTGGAGAGAACCAGTAACTGGTGGAGAGGACCAGTAACAGGTGGAGAGGACCAGTAACTGGTGGACGGAACAGCTCTAGGTACCTGTACAAAACACACAGGGCTGGAGTCCTCAGGGCAGGAAGGAGCTGGAGCTGTTGGAGCGAGGCCAGAGGAGGCCACGGAGATGCTGGGAGGGCTGGAGAACCTCCCGTGTGAGGCCAGGCTGGCAGAGCTGGGGTTGTCCAGCCTGGAGAGGAGAAGGCTGTGGGGAGAGCTTGGAGCAGCTTCCAGGAGGGAAAGGGGCTCCAGGGAAGCTGGGGAGGGGCTCTGGCTGAGGGAGTGCAGGGATGGGACGAGGGGAAGGGTTTGGAGCTGCGCGAGGGGAGATGGAGCTGAGATCTTGGGGAGCAATGTTCTCCTGGGAGGGTGGGGAGGCCCTGGCCCAGGTTGCCCAGAGCAGCGGTGGCTGCCCCATCCCTGGAGGTGCCCAAGGCCAGGTTGGATGGGGCTTGGAGCCCCCTGACCCGGTGGGAGGGGTCCCTGCCCATGGCAGGGGGTGGGACTGGCTGGGCTTGGAGGTCCCTTCCAACCCAACCCAATCCACTCCATGATCCGTAATTCTGGGATTCTACGCGCATTCCATTTATCTCTGCTTATCACGATCCTTATCCTTATCATGACCCTGGTCATTACATGTTGTGACACGAGACCTCCTTGCAGTGGGATCCACACAAGCAGTGGAGAAGATGGTTCTCCATCTCCATCTCCATCATCTCCATCTCCACCTGGCTATTTCGTTACGTATTCACACGCACACAACCCAGCTTTTTAAACAGATTTGGATACAATAAAATACAGGAAGATAATTAAAAACTCTATCTTAAATATGGAGGGGTTGAGGGCCCTGGAGTGGTTTAGTCCAGAGGAGAGGAGGCTGAGAGGAGACATCATTGCCCTCTGCAACTCCCGGAAAGGTTGTGGTGAGGTGGGGGCTGGGCTCTGCTCCCAAGGAACAAGCGATGGGATGAGAGGAAACGGCCTCAAGTTGCACCAGGGGAGGGTTAGGTTGGATGTTGGGAAAGATTCCTTCACTGGAAGAGTGTGGAAGCCTTGGAAGTGGCTGCCCAGGGCAGTGGTGCGGTCTCCATCCCTGGAGGGCTTCAAAACCGGTTGTAGACGTTGCACTTCAGGACAGGGTTTGGCAGTCGCGGTGGGGTTGGGCTGAGGGTTGGACTGGATGAGCTTGGAGGTCTTCTCCAACCTCAGTGACTCTGCAGTTCCCTGCGCTCGCCGGGCTCTGCCCGGTCGCCGCGGAGCACCAAGATCTGCTGTAAGAGGGGGCTTTTCATTCCGGTACTTTCCCTTGATTTTAGGACGCCGCTATCAGCACGGAGCCTCTCGTTGACGGTTCTCCCTACCAAGCCTACGAGAGGGGCCAAAGCGGGAACGTCTGGGTCAACGAGTCGGACGGGAAAACGCCGTTGGTTGGAGAGGTGAGGAAACTTCTACAAAGGCACAAATCCCAGTTCGGACGGTGACCTTAGAGACCCCCAGGTGGGGTCGGAGTCCCCCTGGTGCCCCCTCCCCACCTTCTCTCAGGTGCCCTGCAGGATGTGGGCAACCCAGGCCTCTTTATTTTCAATAATCAGCGAGCGATTTCCGCGTCAGTGCTTTGAAATTTGCTTTAGAATGGATTTGTGAGCGGAGCTGGAAATGGGAACAGCATTGAAGGGTCAAATCGGCGCGACTTCACCCAATGTTTTTGCTTCAAAAGTGCATCTGGAGTTTAGAACTCAGAAGTGAAAGCCACCTTCTGCGGCTAAATTTAAGAATAATGTAATTCAGAGTAATTAATCATCTACTCCGCTCTGGGGAGACCCCACCTGCAGCCCCGGCTCCGGCTCTGGAGGCCTCAGGGCAGGAAGGAGCTGGAGCTGTTGGAGCGAGGCCAGAGGAGGCCACGGAGATGCTGGGAGGACTGGAGAACCTCCCGTGTGAGGCCAGGCTGGCAGAGCTGGGGTTGTCCAGGCTGGAGAGGAGAAGGCTGTGGGGAGAGCTTGGAGCAGCTTCCAGGAGGGAAAGGGGCTCCAGGGAAGCTGGGGAGGGGCTCTGGCTCAGGGAGTGCAGGGATGGGACGAGGGGAAGGGTTTGGAGCTGCCAGAGGGGAGATGGAGCTGAGATCTTGGGGAGCAATGTTCTCCTGGGAGGGTGGGGAGGCCCTGGCCCAGGGTGCCCCGAGCAGTGGTGGCTGCCCCATCCCTGGAGGTGCCCAAGGCCAGGTTGGATGGGGCTTGGAGCCCCCTGACCCGGTGGGAGGGGTCCCTGCCCATGGCAGGGGGTGGCACTGGATGGGCTTGGAGGTCCCTTCCAACCCAACCGACTCCATGATTCTACGATTTAATAATGGGAATTGATATTAATTAACAACGAGAATCCACTCTGGCCATTTCCAGCTCAGAACTCTTCTCCCTGTCGCTGTATCAACGCTGTCCTTCAAAATTCATAATCCTGGGGTTTTACACCCAAATGTTTCTCCCAGAGAGCAATTCCCGTCACTCCCAGGATTTTCTTCTCTCTGCGAAGTCACACCGTTCGATTTCACAGGTCTGGCCGGGAAAAACCGTCTTCCCCGACTTCACCAACCCCGCCTGCACCAGCTGGTGGGTGGAGGAATGCAAAACCTTCTACAACCAAGTGCCCTACGACGGGATCTGGATTGTGAGTAATTCCTAAAATTTAACCCATTTTGCCATAAAATCGACTCGTGGCCCAACAGGTTTTTCACATCTAAACTCTCGCTGTCTGCAACTCCCGGAAAGGAGGTTGTGGTGGGGTGGGTGTTGATCTCTTCTCCCAAGGAAGAAGCGATGACATGAGAGGAAAAGACCTTGGGTTGCACCGGGGGGGGGGGACTTAGATTGGTTATTGGCAAAGATTCCTTCCTGGAAGGGGGTTCTCGGGCGCTGGAAGGAGCTGCCTGGGGCAGCGGGGGAATCTCCATCCCTGGAGGGGTTCAAAGAAAAGGTGTGGACACGGCGCGGTGGGACGTGGTTTAATACACACGGTGGGGTTGGACTGGATGAGCTTGGAGGTCTTGTCCAACCGCAATGGTTCTGCGATTCTCTGATTCTGTAACGAGAGGAAATGGCCTCAAGTTGCACCAGGGGAGGTTTAGACTGGACGGTGGGAAACGCGTCTTCGTGGGAAGAGCGGTGACGCCCCGGTGGAGGCTGCCCAGGGCAGCGGTGGGGTCTCCATCCCTGGAGGGGCTCATAAAACGTGTGGAAGTGGCACCTGGGGACAGGGTTTGGTAGACACGGTGGGGTTGGGCTGGGTGAGCTTGGAGGTCTTCTCCAACCTCGATCCGTCTGTGATTCTGTGATTCCACCTTTATTCTTAATGCGGGATTTGGGAGGAATTGCATTGGATTTGTGCCGTTTGCGTGCAGGGTCACTCAAAACAATGTTTGGTCTTCAGAAAGAGATGATTCATTTCTTTTTTGATCTTGGATTATTTTGGAAATGAGTGTCCCGGTGGCTGCACTGGGAGTTCAGCAGCCTATGAACATTATTCCTTATACGCTTCTTCTGGGAAGCCGGGAGAGGAGAAGGCTGTGGGGAGAGCTTGGAGCAGCTTCCAGGAGGGAAAGGGGCTCCAGGGAAGCTGGGGAGGGGCTCTGGCTCAGGGAGTGCAGGGATGGGACGAGGGGAAGGGTTTGGAGCTGCCAGAGGGGAGATGGAGCTGAGATCCTGGGGAGCAATGTTCTCCTGGGAGGGTGGGGAGGCCCTGGCCCAGGGTGCCCAGAGCAGCGGTGGCTGCCCCATCCCTGGAGGTGCCCAAGGCCAGGTTGGATGGGGCTTGGAGCCCCCTGACCCAGTGGGAGGGGTCCCTGCCCATGGCAGGGGGTGGCACTGGGTGGACTTGGAGGTCCCTTCCAACCCAACCCAACCCAACCCATGGTTCCATGAATCCAACTTGACGTCAACCAGAGCCCCTGGATCCCATCCCTGGAGGTGCCCAAGGCGAGGTTGAGTGGGGCTTGGAGCCCCCTGACCCAGTGGGAGGGGCCCCTGCCCATGGCAGGGGGTGGCACTGGCTGGGCTTGGAGGTCCCTTCCATCCCAACCCAACCCATGACTCCCTGATCCTTCTGCCCTCGGGTCAGGAGGTTTTGTAACGGCACTTTTGGCTGAAAGCCCAAGAAATATCGTTGTTAGGAAAAAACGTTGAGAGCAGCCAATGAAAGCTCGGATTCGTTATCTTTTCAGGACATGAACGAAGTAGCCAGCTTTGCTCACGGTTCCAACCACGGCTGTGAACAGAACGACCTAAACTATCCTCCTTTCACGCCCCGTAAGTCCCTTGTCCTTGGCTGGGGAGCAAATCGAAATGTTTGTGAGGTTTTGTCCTCTCAGCTCAAACTTCAAACTCCGTTCGCAAGGAATTCGAGTGTTGCCAGGACGTCGTCAGAGCAAACTCAAATTACTCAGAAATTGGGGGGTTTCGTTTTCGGGTGAATCTGGGGAGACCTCAGAGCTGCTTCCAGCAGGGAAAGGGGCTCTGGGGAAGCTGGGGAGGGGCTTTTCCCAAAGGTCTGGAGTGATGGGGTGAGGGGATCGGCTCTAGATTGGAGGGGGAAGGTTGAGGTTGGACACTGGGGAGAAATTCTTCACGCTGAGGGTGGTGGCCCAGGGTGCCCCGAGCAGCGGTGGCTGCCCCATCCCTGGAGGTGCCCAAGGCCAGGTTGGATGGGGCTTGGAGCCCCCTGACCCAGTGGGAGGGGTCCCTACCCGTGGCAGGGGGTGGTGCTGGGTGGGCTTTGAGGCCCCTTCCAACCCAAACTGTTCTATGTTTCATTCTGGATTCTCCCACTGGATCAGGGGGCTCCAAGCCCCATCCAACCTGGCCTTGGGCACCTCCAGGGATGGGGCAGCCACCACTGCTCGGGGCACCCTGGGCCAGGGCCTCCCCACCCTCCCAGGAAACAATTTCTACCTGTCAGCCCCCTGACCCAGTGGGAGGGGTCCCTGCCCATGGCAGGGGGTGGCACTGGATGGGATTTAAGGGCCTTTCCCAACCCAACCCATCCCATGATTGCACGAATCCACCCCTTTTCACCGTAACTGGTGCCGGACGAGGTCACCCTGTTGCTCAAACCACGACTTTTTTTGGCCAAACTGAGCCCGTTCTCCTCAAGATGAGATTCCAGCAGGAAAACCACGGGCGACCACTTGAACCACTTGACCAAGGGTGGGGTTTCTACACCGTGAAGGTCATCTAAAGGCCAGAGGCGGACGAAGGCAAAGAATAGAAATACTCTTTGTTTTTCCCCATAATTAAAGATATCGAAGGTAAATATTTGCGAAATTGTTGACTTGCATGAATTTAAAGGCACCTCTGCCTGTTCTTCCCGCAGGTGTCGTTGAGAGGCTCTTGTACTCCAAGACGCTCTGCATGGACGCGGTGCAGAAGTGGGGGCAACAATACGATGTTCACAGCCTTTATGGATACTCCATGATCCTCTCAACGCAACGGTGAGGACTCCGTCTCAATAGCTTCATATAAAGCTCATGAAGCTCCACGAGGCCAAGGGCAAAGTCCTGCACGTGGCTCGGGGCAATCCCAACCCCAAATCCAGGCTGGGTGGAGAATGGAGTGGGAGAAACCCTGAGGGGAAGGACTTGGGGTGCTGGGGGAGGAGAAGCTCCACAGGAGGCACCAACGTGCGCTCCCAGCCCAGAAATCCAACCTCATCCTGGGCTGCAGCCAAAGCAGGGGGAGCAGAGGGGGAGGGAGGGGGTTCTGCCCCTCTGCTCCGCTCGGGGGAGACCCCACCTGCAGCCCCGGGTCCAGCTCTGGAGGCCTCAGGGCAGGAAGGAGCTGGAGCTGTTGGAGCGAGGCCAGAGGAGGCCACGGAGATGCTGGGAGGGCTGGAGAACCTCCCGTGTGAGGCCAGGCTGGCAGAGCTAGGGTTGTCCAGTATTTAAGGATTGGAATTGAATTCTGAATTGAAATTTGAACTCCTAGAGCTGGATTTCAGTGGTGCTCCTCCAGGTACCAGGAGTTCGAAGGACACCAGAGCTTTATTATTTCAAATACGACGAAATTTCATAGAATCACAGACCTGTAGAATGGTTTCGGTTGGAAGGGAACTCAAATCCCATTCAGAACCCCATGGGCAGCGACCCCTCCCACTGGGTCAAGGGGCTCCAAGCCCCATCCAACCTGGCCTTCAAACCCTCCAGGGATGGGGCAGCCACCACTGCTCTGGGCACCCTGGGCCACCACCCTCATCATAAAGAATTTCTCCCCAGTGTCCAACCTCAACCTTCCCCTTCCAATCTAAAGCCGATCCCTCTCGTCCCATCACTCCAGGCCCTTGGACAAAGCCCCTCCCCAGCTTCCCTGGAGCCCCTTTCCCTCCTGGAAGCTGCTCCAAGCTCTCCCCACAGCCTTCTCCTCTCCAGGCTGGACAACCCCAGCTCTGCCAGCCTGGCCTCACACGGGAGGTTCTCCAACCCTCCCAGCATCTCCGTGGCCTCCTCTGGCCTCGCTCCAACAGCTCCAGCTCCTTCCTGCCCTGAGGCCTCCAGAGCTGGACCCGGGGCTGCAGGTGGGGTCTCCCCCGAGCGGAGCAGAGGGGCAGAACCCCCTCCCTCCCCCTCTGCTCCCACCCTTTGGCTGCAGCCCAGGACCCCGTTGGTTTCTGGGCTCCAAGCGCGGCGCCGGCTCGTGTCGAGCTTCTCATCAACCCGGCCGGCTCTTGGCTGACAAAAACGTGGGCAAAATGTCTCGAAGGTGAAGAAACCCCACCCGTTTATTACGGATTGATTGAATCGACCTCCGATCGCGCCTCCTGGAATCGGTGTCCGTGGCCGATCCACCTCTGTGAATTCAGAAATGAACAAAAACCCAAGAACTCGCCTTGTCCAAAACTCGGTTCGTTTTTTTCCCCTAATTCCAACCTTTTTTTTTTTTTTTTTTTTTTTCCCCTTTCAGAGCCATTGAAAGTTTGTTTCCTGGGAAACGAAGTTTCCTTCTTTCGCGATCGACTTTTGCGGGATCGGGAAAGTACGCCGGGCACTGGCTGGGAGATAACACGGCTTCGTGGGAGCACCTCAAATGGGCGATTCCTGGAATGCTGGAATTCGGGCTCTTCGGAATCCCTTATGTACGAACGCGGTGACCAATTACACCTTTCCCACGCCCTTAACTGCGAACCCCGATCGAGCCCGAGCTGTAGAAACCCATCCGAATTCAAAAAGTGATAAATATAGAAACGTAGCGATACGACGCGTAACACACTATAAAAATATTGAAATATATAAATACGCGGGTATCTAAATGTGCCCATGAATACGACCATAAATATTTATACGTTTGTAATATAAATATTGTATATTTATACATTTCTAATATAAATATTTTATATTTAGGGTGTTAATATTTATTATAAGTATTTTATTCTATAAATATTTATCTATTTATAAATACAGGCGTGGAAAATTAGTTAAATGAGCATAAATTATAACAGACTATAATAAATTCATCAGGGACTCAATGGAATGGCTTGAGTTGGAAGGGACATCAAAGTCCATCCACCAGGGGGCTCCAAGCCCCATCCAACCTGGCCTTGGGCACCTCCAGGGATGGAGCAGCCACCGCTGCTCTGGGCACCCTGGGCCAGGGCCTCCCCACCCTCCCAGGAAACAATTTCTACCTGTCAGCCCCCTGACCCAGTGGGAGGGGTCCCTGCCCATGGCAGGGGGTGGCACTGGATGGCTTTTAAGGTCCTTTCCCAACCCAACCCATCCCATGATTGCACGAATCCACCCCGTTTCACCGTAAGTGGTGCCGGACGAGGTCACCCTGTTGCTCAAACCACGACTTTTTCTGGCCAAACTGAGCCCGTTCTCCTCAAGATGAGATTCCAGCAGGAAAACCACGGGCGACCACTTGAACCACTTGACCAACAGCAGCGTTTCTACACCGTGAAGATCATTTAAACCATCACGTTAAGATAAAGCGCATGTTGGAGGTGCCCAAGGCCAGGTTGGATGGGGCTTGGAGCCCCCTGACCCAGTGGGAGGGGTCCCTGCCCATGGGGTTGGATCTGGGTGGGCTTGGAGGTCTCTTCCAACCCAACCCAACCCATTCCATGTTCTGGGATGATCCCCCCAGTCCTGGTTGTCCAGGGAAGCTGTGGCTGCCCCATCCCTGGAGGTGCCCAAGGCCAGGTTGGATGGGGCTTGGAGCCCCCTGAGCCAGTGGGAGGGGTCCCTGCCCATGGCAGGGGGTGGCACTGGGTGGGCTTGGAGATCCCTTCCAACCCAACCCATCCCATGATTCGATGAACTCACTCCTAGGAGATTTTTCAGTGAGTGCAACGCGCCGTGCAAACCGTGCGCTCTGTTTTCCTTTTCAGATCGGAGCGGATATTTGTGGTTTCTTCGAAGACGTCACAGAAGAACTTTGCAGACGATGGATGCAAGTGGGGGCATTTTACCCGTTCTCCAGGAATCACAACACCGAAAAATGCGTCGTAAGTGCTGACTTCTGCCGGCAGAGCTTGTTTTCAGGTTCACGTTTCTATTTGGAGAATTAAATTAAATCGTTACAATTCAATTTATGTCACTGATCATCACCAAGTGGTTCAGAGGTGGTGCAACCTCATAGAATGATCATAGAATTCCCTGGGTTGGAAGGGACCCAAAAGGGTCGTTGAGTCCAGCCTCATGCTTTGGGACATCCTCCCTCCGGACGTTCTAGCTTTGTTGAGGTTAATTGGAGGCACCAGACAACGCAATTGACATCGTCCCAGCTTCTGAAATCGTCGTCTGACATCAGATTTGGTGCCTCTTGGTGGTTTCTACGACGAGGTGCCAGTGCTCGCTGCTGTCTGAGATCCCACCTGGGTTTTTCTTGGCGGCTCTCGGCGTATCCCGAGTGCTCCGTTCAACAGTAAAAACCACAGACCCATGGGATGGGTTGGGTTGGAAGGGACCTCCAAGCCCATCCAGTGCCACCCCCTGCCATGGGCAGGGACCCCTTCCACTGGGTCAGGGGGCTCCAAGCCCCGTCCAACCTGGCCTTCAACCCCTCCAACACGCGTTTGATCTCAACGTGACGGCTTCAATGATCCTCATGGTGTAGAAACGCCACCGTTGGCCAAGTGGTCGCCCTTTGCTGCTGGAGTCGCGTTTTAAGGCAAATGGACCCAGTTTGGCCAAAAAATTCATGGTTTGAGAACCAAGGTGACCTCGTGTGGCACCAGGTGAAGTGAAACGGGGTGGAACCATGGAATCATGGAATGGGTTGGGTTGAAAGGGACCTCCAAGCCCACCCAGCTCCAACCCGATGGGCAGGGACCCCTCCCACTGGGTCAGGGGACTCCAAGCCCCATCCAACCTGGCCTTGGGCACCTCCAGGGATGGGGCAGCCACCGCTGCTCTGGGCAACCTGGGCCACCCTTACAGGAGAACATTTCTCCCTACGATCTCACCTCAATCATCCCTCGTTTAACTGAAAGCCCTTCCCCTCGTCCCATCCCTGCACCCCCTGATGAAGAGCCCCTCCCCAGCTTTCCTGGAGGCCCCTCCCACATCACACCTTCTATGTTTTCAGCCGCAGGATCCGGCCGTCTTCGGAGCGGATTCCGTGTTGGTGAACTCCTCGAAGCACTACTTGAATATCCGCTATACGTTGCTGCCCTACCTCTACACCCTCTTTTACAAAGCTCACACCCAAGGAAGCACGGTGGCACGGCCGGTTCTCCACGAGTAAGTTGACCTTTAACGATCCTAGAGTGACAGAACTCGCGTTAGCGAAGCGCTGTCGGGGATTCGCCGAGCCCATCGTTGGTGAAGAACGCTGCCCATCATCATAGGGGGAGATGTCTTCACCCACAAAACACCAACGGAGTCAGCCAAGCCCACCTGTCACCTCTGCTCGCACGCTGCTGGTGGTGTTGGGTGCCACACGTCGTTGGCAGCCGATGAAATCGTTCTCCCTTAAGACAGAGGTTTAATTTTCTCAGCTTTATTTTCTTGGAACCCTTGAACAGAGCCAGATGAAGCCCAGGCGCTCCCAGACGCACTCAAAATCCTAGGATCATTAAGGTCGGAAAAGACCCCTAAGTCCACCACCACCACGCCTACTGAACCAGGTCCTCAAGCGCCCCAGCTCCGTGTTTTTCAAGCACCTCCATGGACAGTGACTCCACCACTGAGCGGCCTCTTCCAACACTTCCCCACTCTTTCAGTGAAGGAATCTTTCCCAATATCCAGCCCAAACCTCCCGTGGTGCAACTTGAGGCCTTCTCCTCTCATCCCACCGCTTGTTCCTTGGGAGAAGAGCTCAGCACCCACCTCACCACACCCTTGCTGGGAGCTGCGGAGAGCCCTGAGGTCTCCCCTCGGCCTCCTTTTGTCAAGGCTGAGCTGCCCCGGGTCCCTCAGCCACTGATGCGTACACGTAATTAACGCACACAAAATTAATAAGCCTTGAATTTACAACCTCCGACTGCCTCCACCGCAATCCGTAAGAGTTTCGTGACACCCTCTCGGGGCGTCACCGTAAGAGTTCAATCATTCTGACACTCGAGGCTGGAAAGCACGAGGATTGCTCTTGATTAAATTAATTAATGTGCTATTAATCAATAAGTGACAATAACGCCGCTGCTTTCCCATTCGTTCAGGTTTTATTCCGACGAAGAAACGTGGAGCGTGGACAAGCAGTTCCTGTGGGGTCCCGGGCTCCTCATCACCCCTGTGCTTGACCCCGTAGGTCTCCCTTTCTTGATGCCCTGTGATGAATTCATGAGGGCACCTCGGGCCACCAGCACCATTTTTCTACAGGGTTTTGCAGTAACACCCCCCCCCCACCCCCAAACGAGTTACATTTCTTGACCCCCCCCTCTTCCTCTCGTCCTTTTATCACCTCGGTTGGAAACTGCCTTTGGATTTTCCATCTTATTCCATCTCAGGATGATGTCGTTATTCAGTCGGAAATTCAGCCCCCCCCCCCCCCGTTTCGGGTGTTGGTGTTTCCTCTCAAATCGTCCCCCTTCTCCATTTTTAAAGTCGGAAAGAATGAGGAAAAAAAAAAGAAAAGCAGGGGCTTTAATCTCCCCATTGAACCTTATAAATTTCATCTGGTCCTTTTTCCAACCTGAAGTGTCTTGGCGAGAACTGGGAAGAGGGACCCCCAAAGAGCCCCTTCTTCGTTGGCTTTAATCTCTCTCCGCTATCAACACGTCTCAATATAAACTTTGATTTATAGCCTTCTTCCACGGAGATTAAACATCGCTTTGTAGAATACTGGAATGGGTTGGGTTGGAAGGGGCCTCCAAGCCCATCCTGTTCCAACCCCTCTGTCATGGGCAGGGACCCCTCCCACTGGCTTAGGGGGCTCCAAACCCCATCCAACCTGGCCTTGGGCACCTCCAGGGGTGCACCTGGGAGTTCTGGTTGACAGCAAGTTAGGTTCATGGAACGGTCTGGGTTGGAAGGGACCTCCAAGCCCATCCAATTCCAACTCCCCTGGACTCCTCCCACTGGCTCAGGGGGCTCCAAGCCCCATCCAACCTGACCTTCAACACCTCCAGGGATGGGGCAGCCACCACTGCTCTGGGCACCCTGGGCCAGGGCCTCCCCACCCTCCCAGGAGAACATTGCTCCCCAAGATCTCAGCTCCATCTCCCCTCTCGCAGCTCCAAACCCTTCCCCTCGTCCCATCCCTGCACTCCCTGAGCCAGAGCCCCTCCCAGAGTCCCGTTGCTGGGTTACTTCTGGTTTCCAATCCTTTGGGAATCTGACTCTTCCCTTGCAAATTGTGCTTTGTCCTCCACGTCCTCTGCATTTCACCCCGTATCAACTCCTTGTTCCTCACCGGATTTTTTTGGTGGCTCATCACGCGCTGACGTTGAGTCTTGTCCAAAACGCCCCGCGGACTCTCGTGCCGCGAAGGCTGGTTACGAGAGCGAAACATTTGTGAAACGCACCCGAGTCCTGAAGCAACGCAGGCAAAGAGGAGCGAACAACGGTTGTGAATCCCCCCTGTTTGCAGGGTCATCATTTTGGGTTGCAAACAGGTCTTTTGCTGAAGTTGTGCCTGGATTATTAGCTTTGATTTGGGGCTTCCTTGTAGAAAAGAAGACAAAATGATAAATAGGGGAAAGGGGGATCGTTTTCTCGTTACGCTTTTGGGTATCGTGGCTTATTTTTATCGTCTTTCCGCTCCCCTGTCCCGTTGAGGGGGGGGGGGGGGGGGAGGGACTGAGCAGCCGGGTGGGCGCCCAAGGTCAGCCCCGCCGCGCTGGGTTAACGTGGCTGGAGCGTGAAAGTGATTTTTGTCTTCGTCTTCCAGGGGGTGGATCTCATCCGGGCGTACATTCCCGACGCGGTCTGGTACGATTACGATTCGGTGGGTAAGCGGGATTAACTGGGGGAGGGCTTCTAAATGTCCAGGTGAGGTCACACGGGTGGGGGGGGTTGAGTTCAGGATTTATAGAATCATAGAATCACTTGGTTGGAAAAGAGCTTTGAGATCGTTGAGTCCAACCGTCCCTGTCCACTACTCAACCGTCCCCGAGCACCTCATCTACCCGGCTTTTGAACCCCTCCAGGTGTGGGGACTCCACCCCTTCCCTGGGTGCCTCTGCTGGTGCCTGAGAATCCTTTCTGTGAAGGGATCTTTCCTGATGTCCAATCCGAACCTGCCCTGGGGCAACTTGAGGCCGTTTCCTCTCGGCCCATCCTCTGTCCCTTGGGAGAAGAGACCAACACCCACCTCACCACAACTCCTTTCAGGCAGTTGTAGACAGGGATGAGGTCTCCCTCAGCCTCCTATGGAATCCTGGAATGGTTTGGGCTGGAAGGGACCTCAAAGATCATGGAATCATGGAATGGTTTGGGCTGGAAGGGACCTCAAAGATCATGGAATCATGGAATGGTTTGGGCTGGAAGGGACCTCAAAGATCATGGAATCGTGGGATGGTTTGGGCTGGAAGGGACCTCAAAGATCATGGAATCGTGGGATGGTTTGGGTTGGAAGGGACCTCCAAGATCATGGAATCATGGGATGGTTTGGGTTGGAAGGGACCTCAGAGATCATGGAATCATGGAATGGTTTGGGCTGGAAGGGACCTCAAAGATCATGGAATCATGGGATGGTTTGGGTTGGAAGGGACCTCCAAGATCATGGAATCATGGGATGGTTTGGGCTGGAAGGGACCTCAAAGATCATGGAATCGTGGGATGGTTTGGGTTGGAAGGGACCTCAAAGATCATGGAATCATGGGATGGTTTGGGCTGGAAGGGACCTCAAAGATCATGGAATCGTGGGATGGTTTGGGTTGGAAGGGACCTCAAAGATCATGGAATCATGGGATGGGTTGGGTTGGAAGGGACCTCAAAGATCATGGAATCGTGGGATGGGTTGGACTGGAACCCTGTTACTGTGGACAGGGACACCCCCCCACTGGACCAGGCTTCCATTTAGGAAGACAAGGCTAAACCAAACCTTAAGCAAAGGTCGTCTATGAGGATGTAAAAGCCACATCTAACATCGCTAATAATGCACAAATGAGTTCGCCGTTAGACTGGGCTGATTCCACTTCTGGAAATCAATTTCCCACGGCTGTGAGGGCGGGTTGAGTTGGTGGCAAAGGGCTGGGCTTTGATCCAGGCATCCCAGAAGGATTTGCTGTTGCTGGGTTGTTGTAGTGTAGTGGACAGGTACGGTTGGACTGGGTCACAAAGGTCTTTCCTAACCAAGTGATTCTCGGATTCTGTGACTCTAAGGGTTAATTATTAAATAAATGAGCTGATTTAACAATGGGAAATAATCAACCGAAGCAGAATTGTGAGATCCATTGATGTGTGCGATGGTTGATCTTTGTGAACGTTGGCAACGAGGCGGACACCGACAGAGCTGAAACTTGCGACTGAAAGGAAGGACTAAGGAGAAAGGACCCATTGCAAAGAGTTAAAATAAAACCCAGGGTTTACGGCGGCGGCGAGCGCTGCCATTTACCCCTTTGTCACCCTCGTGAACCAGGGCGCGAGAATCTGGTTGAGAAAACAGTGGACGGATTTGTACCTCCCGGCGCACAAACTGGGGCTTCACTTGAGAGGAGGCTACGTCTTCCCTTTCCAAAAGCCGGCGACAACAACGGTGGCGAGGTAAAGCTCCGGGCTCAACGGATTTCTTGGCTACATTGGGATGAAATGTGATTTCAGGAAGGGGCGCGGAGTCACCTGGGTGCAGGAAGAAAAGCAGCATCGACAATTGTTACATCATCATTATTATTATTATCATTGTTATTATTATTATTATTGTTGTTGTTATCATGATCGTTGTCGTCATCATCATTGCGATCATCGTCGTCATTATTATGATTATTAATATCGTCATCGTTATCATAATGATAACTATTGTTGTCATTATTATGACGACTACTACAGCCAGCACCACCCCTCCCACTATTTAATTATTACGACGTTATTAAATCACAACGTTACGTAATTAAGGGTTTATTATTTATTGA
The DNA here is from genome assembly GCA_033558235.1 of Neomorphus geoffroyi. NCBI lineage: Eukaryota > Metazoa > Chordata > Aves > Cuculiformes > Neomorphidae > Neomorphus > Neomorphus geoffroyi. Next base: position 47,673 of record JAUMJM010000163.1, read on the forward strand.
ATCGTAGAATCGTGGAGTGGGTTGGGTTGGAAGGGACCTCCAACTCCATTCAGTGCCACCCCCATGGGCAGGGAGCCCTCCCACCGGGTCAGGGGGCTCCAAGCCCCATCCAACCTGGCCTTCAAGGGATGGGGCGGCCACCACTGCTCGGGGCACCCTGGGCCACCACCCTCAGCGTGAAGAATTTCTCCCCGGTGTCCAACCTCAACCTTCCCCTTCCAATTTAAAGCCGATCCCTCTCGTCCCATCCCTGCACTCCCTGAGCCAGAGCCCCTCCCCAGCTTCCCCGGAGCCCCTTTCCCTCCTGGAAGCTGCTCTGAGGTCCCCCCGGACCCCCCTCCTCTCCAGGCTGATCGAGTCCCGTTACAAACAAACCCCATTTAGTAATAGTTAGCGTTTCCGGTTTAAAATGTGGGAATACCTGTGTGACACGACTGTACCACAGCCAACGAGGAAACGTATTTAATGACCACCCAGAGGGCTGTTGGCTTTGGGTTTGGGGGTGGTTTTTTGTGTAGCATCTTCTAATCTCACCGTGGATTTTCTTCCGCTGCATAAAACTCATCGGACGGGGACCCTCGGACTAAGGCCAACAATTCTCAACGGTTTCAAACCCGTTGAACGCCGGGCTCTTCACCTGGGCGTTAGAAACGGCCTCGATGCTCGTTGTGCCTCTAAAAGGTTGTTGCCTCTCCTCGTTTCCCCAGCCGTCGGAATCCGATGGGGCTCATCGTCGCGCTGGACGACAACGGTGAAGCCGCTGGCGAGTTGTTCTGGGACGACGGAGAATCGACAGGTGAGACGTTATTGATCGGTGTCGTGGAGTCACGAGGGCGATTGGAAACACGGACGCTCTCGGATTGGAATCGTCAAACCGATGGCGTCGAAGACGAGAAAACACATCTTTAAAAAGCAGAATATCACCTATTTTATGTTTAAAAATTTAAACATGGAAGAAGCTACCACTGATTTTTCCTCCTCCAAAGGGGAAAACGCAACGGTCGTAGGTTTTTGGGCTTGGTTTTGCTTGTTTTGGTTACGCTGTAGTCTTGCCTGTGCAAAGATTTTTCCAGCTATTGGTGTAATTTGTGGAATTTCTGATACGCATCCAAAAGAGCTGGAAGGGGCACAAGGACACACGGGACCCGTGTTCCGTGAGGTGAATCCACCGGCGGTGAAAAATATGGTCACAAATAGGTTTGGAGTGAATTCAACCCCTTGGGAAATCGGCAGAAACGTTGTAAGCTCCAAAGATATCGAACAGTCACCAAAGCGGGGGGAGCAGAGGGGGGAGGGAGGGGGTTCTGCCCCTCTGCTCCGCTCGGGGGAGACCCCACCTGCAGCCCCGGGTCCAGCTCTGGAGTCCTCAGGGCAGGAAGGAGCTGGAGCTGTTGGAGCGAGGCCAGAGGAGGCCACGGAGATGCTGGGAGGGCTGGAGAACCTCCCGTGTGAGGCCAGGCTGGCAGAGCTGGGGTTGTCCAGCCTGGAGAGGAGAAGGCTGTGGGGAGAGCTTGGAGCAGCTTCCAGGAGGGAAAGGGGCTCCAGGGAAGCTGGGGAGGGGCTCTGGCTCAGGGAGTGCAGGGATGGGACGAGGGGAAGGGTTTGGAGCTGCCAGAGGGGAGATGGAGCTGAGATCTTGGGGAGCAATGTTCTCCTGGGAGGGTGGGGAGGCCCTGGCCCAGGGTGCCCCGAGCAGTGGTGGCTGCCCCATCCCTGGAGGTGCCCAAGGCCAGGTTGGATGGGGCTTGGAGCCCCCTGAGCCGGTGGGAGGGGTCCCTGCCCGTGGCAGGGGGTGGCACTGGGTGGAGTTGGAGGTCCCTTCCAACACCACCACTCGAGGCGTAACTTGTGAACTCGAACAAGACCAAACCGTCAGGATTTCAGGAAAACCCAGCAATGTCGACACCCCCGGATCCGTTTGACAAAGGCTCCGGGTTGGCCGAGTGTCGACACTCCTTTTCCCCGCTTCGAGCGCTGTTTGGGATCCCAAAAGGTGTTGCGGGTTGTCCCACAGCTGCTCCGGGGGGGGGGTTTGAAAAGAACCGCGATGATGATGATGATAATAATAATAATAATAATAATAGTAATAATAATTAGCAATCTTCATGGTCTTTTGCCTTTCTTTTCCAAACGCTCTCTCACTCCACGCCATAATAATAATAATAATAATAATAATAATAATAAATTAATGTATGAATTTACTATTATTGTCATCATCATCATCATCGTCATCAATGTTTATGGTCTTCTGCCCTTCCTTTCCAAACTCTCTCTCATTCCACACAATAATACTAATACTAATACTAATACTAATACTAATACTAATACTAATACTAATACTAATACTAATATTAATAATAAATATATTAATTTATTGTTATCACCATCATCATCATCATCATTAATCTTTATGGTCTTTTGCCTTCCTTTTCCAAACACTCTCTCATTCCACACCATACTAATACTAATACTAATACTAATACTAATACTAATACTAATACTAACACTAATACTAACACTAACACTAATACTAATACTAATACTAATACTAATAATACTACTACTAAAAAAAATATTAATTTATTAGTATCACCATCATCATCATCATCATCATCATCGATCTTCATGGTCTTTTGCCTTCCTTTTCCAAACGCTCTCTCATTCCATGCCATAATAATAATAATAATAATAATAATAATAATAATAAATAATTAATATATTAATTTATCATCATCATCAACCTTCATGGTCTTTTGCCTTCCTTTTCCGAACGCCCCCTCATTCCGCGCCGCAGCTGTAATTCCTTTCCCCACCTTGCAGGCACTGTTGAGGGCAAAGCCTACGTCTCCTACGACTTCCAAGTTTCCAACGTAAGTATATTTTTTTTCGGGTGCAATTTTAAGTTCTGATTTTAATCAATGATATTTTCCACGGAAATTCTTGTTTTCCTAAGCTATTTACGACAAAATGAAAGGGGTTGCCCAATCCCAGAGGGGTCGTTTTAAAGCGCTGTTCATTGGCTGAGGTGGAAATCTGATTTTTATCTTCTCCCCCCTGAATTATTTCTGGCATCTGGAGGCCCCGTTTCCTGCCAAGTTACGGGGTGACACAAAGGTTCAAAGGGTTTATTCGGTTTTTGTAGAGCAGAAAACCTGCCAAGCGCGAATGAGGGCGGGGAAAGCGAGGGATGGATCGCCCGAGGGTCTCAGTGAGTTGGAAAAAGGACGAAAATCCTTGTGTATTGGGGGAAAAAAAAAAGTGGCTGCAATGAGAGGAAGAGCGAGGCCAGAAAAGTTGAGAAGAGCATCCGCGCCATCGTGCGGTTGGACCCGGTGGTCCCAAAGGTCTTTTCCGAACGATGGTAGCAATTCCGTGACGGTAATTATGATAAGGAGGTTCTCTGTCTGTGTCTGAGATGGGGCACAATGACCGAAAATTATTAAATGAAATAGTTAAAATGATTCAATTCGATCTCAAATCATTGAATACGATTGAGGAGAGCCCGGCGAGTCTACGTCGAGAGAAGGGGATGCGTTCAGTCCATCCGTACACCAGGTGTTGATACGGGGGCGAGCGCGGCGTCCGTAATGAGGTGCTGGTGGGTGGGAACTCAACGCGAGCCGGCAACGAAGGCCGAACCGGGCGGCGTCACAGGAAGAGTGGGCAGCGGGGGAAGGGAGGGGGTTCTGCCCCTCTGCTCCGCTCGGGGGAGACCCCACCTGCAGCCCCGGGTCCAGCTCTGGAGTCCTCAGGGCAGGAAGGAGCTGGAGCTGTTGGAGCGAGGCCAGAGGAGGCCACGGAGATGCTGGGAGGGCTGGAGAACCTCCCGTGTGAGGCCAGGCTGGCAGAGCTGGGGTTGTCCAGCCTGGAGAGGAGAAGGCTGTGGGGAGAGCTTGGAGCAGCTTCCAGGAGGGAAAGGGGCTCCAGGGAAGCTGGGGAGGGGCTCTGGCTCAGGGAGTGCAGGGATGGGACGAGGGGAAGGGTTTGGAGCTGCCAGAGGGGAGATGGAGCTGAGATCTTGGGGAGCAATGTTCTCCTGGGAGGGTGGGGAGGCCCTGGCCCAGGGTGCCCCGAGCAGTGGTGGCTGCCCCATCCCTGGAGGTGCCCAAGGCCAGGTTGGATGGGGCTTGGAGCCCCCTGATCCAGTGGGAGGTGTCCCTGCCCATGGCAGGGGGTGGCACTGGGTGGACTTGGAGGTCCCTTCCAGCCCAACCCATCCCGCGATTCCATGATTTTCTACGAGAGAAATAAAAAAAAAAAATCATCACTTTTCAATATAAAACAGGAGAAGTTTCGGTGACTCAAAGCAATAATTTCATTATTCCTCAGAACGTTCTAGAAATGAACGTCACAAACAACAACTACGCAGACCCGAACCACCTGATGTTTGAAGAAATCAAAATATTGGGGTTGCTCCAGGAACCGGTGACGGTGACGGTGTTGCAGAACGGCGTTGTACAAAGCTCATCCCACAAGGTCACCTTTAATCCTGTCGATAAGGTAAATCATAACAGGAAAAAGCAGAATGAAACACGACCGGTGTTGCTCCGTCTCTGGTTTATGTGATGACAGGGAGAATATTCAGTACCACAGCAAACGCCACGATTTCACTCGTGCCTTCTCACCCCCTTTGGGTTGGGGAAATTCCGAGCGTAACTACAGGTTGGATGGGGAATGGGTTGGGGAGCAGCCCCGAGGAGAAGGACTTGGGGCGCTGGGGGAGGAGAAGCTTCACAGGAGCCACCAAAGCCCAGAAATCCAACCTCAGCCTGGGCTGCAGCCAAAGCAGGGGGAGCAGAGGGGGAGGGAGGGGGTTCTGCCCCTCTGCTCCGCTCGGGGGAGACCCCACCTGCAGCCCCGGGTCCAGCTCTGGAGGCCTCAGGGCAGGAAGGAGCTGGAGCTGTTGGAGCAAGGCCAGAGGAGGCCACGGAGATGCTGGGAGGGTTGGAGAACCTCCCGTGTGAGGCCAGGCTGGCAGAGCTGGGGTTGTCCAGCCTGGAGAGGAGAAGGCTGTGGGGAGAGCTTGGAGCAGCTTCCAGGAGGGAAAGGGGCTCCAGGGAAGCTGGGGAGGGGCTCTGGCTCAGGGAGTGCAGGGATGGGACGAGGGGAAGGGTTTGGAGCTGCCAGAGGGGAGATGGAGCTGAGATCTTGGGGAGCAATGTTCTCCTGGGAGGGTGGGGAGGCCCTGGCCCAGGGTGCCCAGAGCAGTGGTGGCTGCCCCATCCCTGGAGGTGCCCAAGGCCAGGTTGGATGGGGCTTGGAGCCCCCTGACCCAGTGGGAGGGGTCCCTGCCCATGGCAGGGGGTGGCACTGGCTGGGCTTGGAGGTCCCTTCCAGCCCAACCCATTCCAGGATTCCGTGATTCTTGTTTTTAAGGCTCTAAAGAAAACCCAGGCGGGAGGTGAACCTTCTCAATGCTTTGTGCTTCGTTATTGATAGGTTGCTCTCGTACAAGGACTGCGGCTGCAGCTTGGACAATCCTACTCGTTACGATGGACCCTGGGAACCAGCGTCAACGAAAAATACAATTGTCATCCTGGTGCGAATCCTTCCCAGGAAAAATGCGAACAGCTCGGCTGCGTCTGGACCGTAAGCAGAACTTTGTGCCAATCAGATGGTGAAGACGCCCGTTGACACCTGTAGCTTTAGATTCCCAGGTTTTAAGAGTCTCATTCGTCTTGAAAACCTTTGAGTGGGGAAAAACCGGTGTTTTAATGGAAGTAGCCTCATTTTTAACATCTCCCAGTCTTCCGAAGCGCGTGAAAAGCAGAGGGAAAAGATGGGTAGACTTGAACGGTGGTGACAATATTAGGGTCGAGATGTCCATCTTCACACACCTCCTGCCACGGCAGCCAGGACGCGCAAGAAGGGTTTTTAGGGGGACGGCGGGTGGGGGGGTGGGGGCTTCTTGCTTTATCTTGAGCACATTGGAAATTAGGTGGAAATCCCAGACTCGCAGAATCACTGGAATCTCTAATATCAAGTCCAGCCGTCAGCCCAACCCCACCTGCCCTGAAGCACCTCATCTGCACAGCTTTTGAACCCCTCCAGGGATGGAGATTCCACCGCTGTCCTGGGCAGCCCCTTCCAGGGCTCCACTGCTCTCGGTGAAGGGATCTTGTCCAATATCCAACCTAAACCCCAACTTGAGGCCGTTTCCTCCCATCCCATCGCTTGTTCCTTGGGAGCAGAGCCCAGCACCCACCTCACCACACCCTCCTTTCCAGGAGCTGCAGAGAGCGATGAGGTCTCCCCTCACCTCCTCTTCTCCAGGCTCAACACCCCCAGGTCCCTCAGCCCCTTCCCTGGTTCTCCAGACCCTTCCCAGCTCCGTCCCCGTCTCCGGACGCGCTCCACCCCCTCAATGTCCCTCTTGGAGTGAGGGACCCAAAACTGAACCCAATTTTCAAGGTGTGGCCAATTTCAAGGGGGACAATCCCTTCCCTTCTCCTGGTGGCCACCCCACGGCTGAGCCAAGCCACGATGCTGGTGGCCTTTTTGGCCACCTGGGCCACCGCTGGCTCCTGTTTGACCACTGTCAACCAACACCCCCAGGTCCTTTTCCACCGGGCAGCTCTCCAGCCGCTCTGCCTCTTCCATTTTTCACTTTTTATCGTTGAAAGATGACGAAACATTCCCTGAGCACTCAGAGGGGCCGAGCAGGTGAGGTTTCATTCTCACAAAGAGGCAGGAAAAACGTATAATCCCTCGGCGATGGGAAGAGGAAGCGTTAACCAACACCCGAACTCCTCAGAATAATTGAGGTGTTTATCGTCCGTTACAGAAGAAAGGGAAATCTCTCCGACCTCGTCGTGAGGAAATAGCTGAGAGATAAACCCCAATTCCCCCAGGTGTTTTAAGAGACAAGTTCTTTGAATTATGGCGAGCTCTTGCCCGACGCTGCTGATTCATTTTGGACGCATCCAGGGGGGCCAGAGGTCAAAGACCTGAAGGTGCTTTTTTTTTTTGGAAGGTCCGTTTATTTGAAGGTCACGGATGGGTGAAATATTAAATCATCGCCAGTTTGTAACCATAGCGACACAGTCGAGCAGCCTTGAACTAATTAGTGGTGTCTACAAGAATAGAGAGATGGTTGGGTTCAACGCTGCTTCTTTCTTGGTGCAGAGTTTTGGGCGGGATTAAGTAGTTAGGAGGTAAAAAAACAAGGGGTCTGGAATTCTTGCTGCCGAATCCAAAACCAAAGTCAGCAACCACATAAATTCATAGAAGTGTGGAGTGGGTTGGGGTGGAAGGGACCTCCAAGTCCATCCAGTGCCACCCCCTGCCATGGGGAGGGACCCCTCCCACTGGGTCAGGGGGCTCCAAGCCCCATCCAGCCTGGCCTTCAACCCCTCCAACACACGTTTGATCTCAACGTGACGGCTTCAATGATCCTCACGGTGTAGAAACGCCACCGTTGGCCAAGTGGTCGCCCTTTGCTGCTGGAGTCGCGTTTTGAGGCAAACGGCCGCAGTTTGGCCAAAATATTCATGGTTTGAGGAACACGGTGACCTCGTGTGGCACCAGGTGAAGTGAAACGGGGTGGAACCATGGAATCCTGGAATGGGTTGGGTTGGAAGGGACCTCCAAGCCCACCCAGCTCCAACCCCATGGGCAGGGACCCCTCCCACTGGGTCAGGGGGCTCCAAGCCCCATCCAACCTGGCCTTGGGCACCTCCAGGGATGGGGCAGCCATGACTTCCCTGCACAACGTGAGCCAGGGCCTCGGTTTCCTCACCAACCCCTTGTTTTCATCCGCAGGAAGATCCCTCCGGGTCAGGGGAAGGGTACTGCCAGTACAGCAGCCCTGACAACGGTTATTCCGTTGCTGATGTACAATACACATCGTCGGGCGTCACAGCCAATCTCACCTTCAACCAGAGCAACCTCAAAGCCTACGAGAAGTCCACGTTGCCCATCAGCACCCTTCGCCTGGAGGTGAAATATCACACCGACCGCATGCTGCAGTTTAAGGTAACGCAGAATTTCCTCAAGTCCGTGTTGTTCCAGTGGTCCAAGTTTCTGGCAATGACGTTTCCAGTCAATTCCGCGTTACGTGGGTGGTGCTTTGCGAGTCGTAAAAGTTTCTCCTGTTAAAAAAATGGCTTTCGTTGTTCTTAGTCTTGAATCCGCTCACGCCAACGTCTTTGATACAGAAAACCTGGAGAGAAATCTCTTCCGTCTGGCTAAAAATTCGTAAAATGGGTTGGGTTGGAAGGGACCTCCAAGCCCACCCAGTGCCACCCCCTGCCACGGGCAGGGACCCCTCCCACTGGGTCAGGGGGCTCCAAGCCCCATCCAACCTGGCCTTGGGCACCTCCAGGGATGGGGCAGCCACCGCTGCTCGGAGCACTCTGGGCCAGGCCTCCCCACCAAAATTGAACCAAAAAGGTGAAACTCATTTACCGCACATCAAAATCGACTTGAGTGAATAAATATCAAATTAGCCGCCCACCTCCCAAAATAAAACCTTGGGGTTCATCATTTCCAGCCCCAAACATCTGGAAGGAATTCGAGAAGGAAAACATACCGGGAGAAATTGCTTCTCTCAGCAGATTTACGCAACCAGTCAAAGAAATTGATCTTTCTCCCTGTTTTTAATAAAGCGATTGAACAATTCCCCGTGTCCAGCTCAGAGAATTCCGCTCTGCAGGTCAATTTCTGTCAGGTCATCGAAGTGCTTTCACGGGTTTCATCCTGAATTCCTGTACACGTAACTTGTTGACGGGCGCAGATTCCGCTTCCCTTGACGTGATTTAATTCCCCACGCGTAGATTTATGATTACGCCAATGAACGCTATGAGGTGCCGGTGCCGCTGAATCTCCCCGCGTCCCCGAGAGCACCGTCGAGAACCGACTTTACGACGTAACGGTTCAGAGCAAACCGTTCGGCATCCAGATCCGACGCAGGAGCACGGGGACAGCGATGTAAGCCGTGCTTATTTAATATAATTTCATTTAAGTTGACTGGATGGCAAGTTGAGTTCCGTTCGGCCAACCGGGGTGGATTATTCAGACTCCTCTGTCCACACAGTTACGGGACGGCGCTACCAGGTCATGACTCAGTTTTTAAGAGAAAAAAAAGCTGAGTTACAGTTGATGGTTCCAAAAAATCTGCACAAAAAAAAAATAACCCAATAAACTCAAAAATTAAAAGAAAATCAAACTCCAAGGAAAGTCCCAGGGTTACGTTTTCTCGATGATCCCAAGAGTTTTATCCTGAATTTTGTGAATAATGAGGTTTTTAGGGAAAAAGAGTTGGCCTTCAAAGAGTGGCAAGCAGCCACGCTTGGCACTGATGATGTCATAGAAGCGTGGAATGGGTTAAGTTGGAGGGGACCTCCAAGGCCACCCAGTGCCACTCCCTGCCATGGGCAGGGACCCCTCCCACTGGATCAGGGGGCTCCAAGCCCCATCCAACCTGGCCTTGGGCACCTCCAGGGATGGGGCAGCCACAGCTTCCCTGGACAACCAGGAGGGGGCACCATCCCAGAACATGGAATGGGTTGGGTTGGGTTGAAAGAGATCCCAAAGCCCACCCAGTGCCACCCCCTGCCACGGGCAGGGACCCCTCCCACTGGGTCAGGGGGCTCCAAGCCCCATCCAACCTGGCCTTGGGCACCTCCAGGGATGGGGCAGCCACCACTGCTCTGGGCAACCTGGACCAGGGCCTCCCCACCAAAATTCACCCCAAAAGGTGAAATCCATTTAACCCTTTGCTGCAGTCCTGTTCCCTTTCCCTCTCTTCCAGCTGGGATTCTCAGCTGCCGACGTTCACCTTCAGCGACATGTTCATCCAGATTTCCACCCGTTTACCATCCCAGTATCTGTACGGATTCGGGGAGGCCGAACACACCATGTTCCGACGCGACATGAACTGGCACACCTGGGGAATGTTCAACAGGGACCAACCTCCTGGGGTGAGCTGGGAGTGGGGGTGGACGGAAACCAACCCGTCCTGCTTTCTGTTCCGGAATTTCTAGTTTCTTTCTTTGCTCCTTAACGACTGGTGTTGATTTGGTGCATCTGGGTTGGGACAACGCTCGGTGCCTGTCGGGGCTGGGGAATAAAGGGGGTTGAAAGCAGCCCTGCAGAGAAGAGCTTGGGGGCTGGGGATGAGAAGCTCGACACGAGCCGGCACCGCGCTTGGAGCCCAGAAACTAACGGGGTCCTGGGCTGCACCCAAAGGGTGGGAGCAGAGGGGGAGGGAGGAGACCCCACCCGGAGCCCCGGGTCCAGCTCTGGAGCCCTCAGGGCAGGAAGGACCTGGAGCTGTTGGAGCGAGGCCAGAGGAGGCCACGGAGATGCTGGGAGGGCTGGAGAACCTCCCGTGTGAGGCCAGGCTGGCAGAGCTGGGGTTGTCCAGCCTGGAGAGGAGAAGGCTGTGGGGAGAGCTTGGAGCAGCTTCCAGGAGGGAAAGGGGCTCCAGGGAAGCTGGGGAGGGGCTCTGGCTCAGGGAGTGCAGGGATGGGATGAGGGGAAGGGTTTGGAGCTGCGAGAGGGGAGATGGAGCTGAGATCTTGGGGAGCAATGTTCTCCTGGGAGGGTGGGGAGGCCCTGGCCCAGGGTGCCCCGAGCAGTGGTGGCTGCCCCATCCCTGGAGGTGGCCAAGGCCAGGTTGGATGGGGCTTGGAGCCCCTTGACCCAGTGGGAGGGGTCCCTGCCCGTGGGGGTGGAACTGACTGGGCTTGGAGGTCCCTTCCAACCCAACCCATCCCATAATTCCATGAAATCTGAGGCTGAAAGTGCTTCCTCCTGGTTGTTTCCTGTTGCCTGTTCAACACACAATGCTCTTCGTTGCACGCTTGACCGTTTGACTCCTTTATTGACCTTGTTATATTTATAACGGGTAATCGATTGGCGGATGCCAATAACCGGAAGCTCCCGGTGGCTGTCCAATCAAACGCGCTTGATTTCTTTCGCAGTACAAGTTGAATTCCTACGGTTTCCAGCCGTTCTACATGGGTCTTGAAGAAGACGGCAATGCCCACGGAGTCCTCTTGCTGAACAGCAACGCAATGGGTGAAAACCATAATTCAATTGATCTCCTCAGCGCGTTTTACTTCAGCGTTGGGGGTTTTGCCTTAACCAGGCACTCGTTGCCTTCTTGCGCTGCCTCCCTTTTCCAGACGTCACCTTCCAGCCCACGCCTGCTCTGACCTATCGCACAATCGGGGGGATTCTGGACTTCTATATGGTTTTGGGGCCAACGCCAGAGCTGGTCGTTCAGGAATACACGGCGGTACGATTCTCCTCTTGTCAACTCACATCGTTTGGGGTTTTGGATTGGCTTCTTCCTTTCGTTTGCCTTTCCCCCCCCCCCCCCCCCCTAAAACCCCCAAACTGGTGTTGTTTTATTTTTAATATATTTTTTTTCTGCTGTCATTTTAATAAACATTCTTTCTTTTTCGTCTTCAGTTGGTTGGGCGACCGGTCATGCCACCCTACTGGGCACTGGGCTTCCAGTTGTGCCGCTACGGATATGAAAACGACACTGAGATCGCCAACTTGGTGGAAGACATGAAGAGAGCCGGGATACCCTACGTACGTCGAAAGCCTTTAAAGCTCGTGATGGGGTTTGAGTTTCTGCCGTCGGGGTGTTGTCTAATTTAAAAATAAATGCCAGGACCGAGGCCACAGTTTGACTTTTCCACGGACTTTACAGGGAAACACGAAGGAAACAAAACCAAAGCAACGTTCTTTGCATTTATGCCTCGTCCTGGGCTGACAAAGCAACTTTTTGGTGCTTCTAAAGCTGGGAATGCTTTAGACCTAACCCAGTTGTACCTAAATTAAGCGCGGCTTTCGTTTAACGGGTCGTTAACGCCAAAGCATGTCGGCACGGAGCAACTCTTGCCCTTGTTGTGGCCGTGTATCCAGGCAGTGTTTATATCTGTTCTCCTGGTGGGAATTCTCTTCTGGAATCCATCAGAATCTCCCCAGGAGGAACTTCTACCTGTTATCCCTTCACTTTTCCATGTGACTCTTAAAAAGGGAGTCTCTATTCTCGTGGTAGACACCCTTTTTGTAGTGGTACACGGTCATAACGTCTCCCCTAAGACCTCTCTTCCCAAGGGTGAGAGGAGAATCCGTTCTCTCAGCCTTGCCTTGGTAGGTTTCCTAGTCCTTGGTCATCGATGGGTGATGATCCGATTGTCAATGGGTGATAATCCCATTGTCAATGGGTGATGATCCGATTGTCAATGAGTGGTGATCCCATTGTCGGTGGGTGATGATCCCGTTGTCAATGAGTGATGACCCCATTGTCGATGGGTGATGATCCCATTGTCGATGGGTGATGACCCCATTGTCAATGAACGATGACCCCATTGTCAATGGGCGATGATCCCGTTGTCGATGGGTGATGATCCCATTGTCGATGGGTGATGATCCCGTTGTCAATGAGCAATGATCCCATTGTCGATGGGTGATGATCCCATTGTCAGTGGGTGATGATCCCATTGTCGATGAGCGATGACCCCATTGTCGATGGGTGATGATCCCGTTGTCGATGAGCGATGATCCCATTGTCGATGAGTGATGACCCCGTTGTCGATGGGTGATGATCCCGTTGTCGATGAGCGATGATCCCATTGTCGATGAGTGATGACCCCGTTGTCGATGGGCGATGATCCCATTGTCGATGAGTGATGACCCCGTTGTCGATGGGTGATGACCCCATTGTCGATGGGTGATGATCCCATTGTCGATGGGTGATGACCCCATTGTCGATGGGTGATGAGGGTGATGTCACTCAGACCAGAAAAGCCCTTTCTTGTGTGTGTGCGCTCCTCAGGATGTCCAGTACGCGGATATTGACTACATGAAGCGGCAACTGGACTTCACGCTGAACCCAAGCTTTGCTGGATTGCCGGCTTTGATCAATAAGATCCAACAAGACGGAATGAGATTTATCCTAATCCTGGTGAGCGTTTTACATCACAATGGGTCGTTGTAGAATACAGAAGGCACGGAGCAGTCTTCCTGTCTTGGCCTTTTGAGCAGGCAAGTAAAATCCTGTTGCCTTTAATTTTAGGATCCAGCCATTTCTGGCAATGAAACTGATTACCCCGCCTTCCAGAGAGGCTTGGAGAAAGATGTCTTCATCAAGTGGCCCGATACAGACGATATCATTTACGCAAAGGTGCTGTTGTCAAAAAGCTGACTAATTTATCCAAGTAAGCGCCACACCAGGTCAGAGGTTGGGGAGAAGACGTGTACTGTCACGTACATTCTCCAGTTTAGATGATGCTTTGAATGCTGCAAAGGGAAAAGGCTTCAATTTATGTCGCTGCTGGGTCACGTAAAGCCAAGCTCAATTGACTTGTCCAGCCTGGAGAGGAGAAGGCTGTGGGGAGACCTTGGAGCAGCTTCCAGGAGGGAAAGGGGCTCCAGGGAAGCTGGGGAGGGGCTCTGGCTCAGGGAGTGCAGGGATGGGACGAGGGGAAGGGTTTGGAGCTGCGAGAGGGGAGATGGAGCTGAGATCTTGGGGAGCAATGTTCTCCTGGGAGGGTGGGGAGGCCCTGGTCCAGGGTGCCCAGAGCAGTGGTGGCTGCCCCATCCCTGGAGGTGCCCAAGGCCAGGTTGGATGGGGCTTGGAGCCCCCTGAGCCAGTGGGAGGTGTCCCTGCCCATGGCGGGGGGTGGCACTGGATGGGTTTGAGGTCCCTTCCAACCCAACCCAACCCATCATTCTATGATGCTCATTTTAAAAACCCCGTTTAATTTGGTTCTTTAACCTTTCCTTCCTCCAATCAGGTCTGGCCAGATCTTCCCAACGTAGAAGTGAACAGCACACTGGAGTGGGAGGTCCAAGTGAAGGTAAAGGGTGATTTGTTTTGGTGACTGACACAAACGGAGGAGGAGCAGCATTTCCGTTCGGGTTTCCATTAATAGCAGCGAGCTGGCTCCTAACTTTCCACCTCAGACAGCGACCAATTTTTCTACCAGAACATCATAAAACCCCTCAATTACATCAGCTTGAGTTGCAGAAACTGTCTTTGTTTTTAATTTTTAATCAAGTCAACCTAAATTCCGACATTTTAGGAGCGGGATGCTTTCAGCCCCGTGCCCGTGCTTCCTTCCTTTCTTTCTTCTCCTTTTCCAGCTCTACCGAGCGCACGCCGCCCTTCCCGATTTTTTCCGCAATTCCACGATCGAATGGTGGGCGAGAGAAATCGCGGAAGTCTACAGCAACCCCCAAAATGCATCCCAAAGCTTGAAGTTCGACGGCCTGTGGATTGTAAGTGTGACATTTCGTTGTGTTCCTGCATTGTTCTCATCCCCCCCATTGGTTCTCAGCACCTCTGCCAAGGACCAGTTGGAGAACCCTGGCTTCAAGCCTGGGTTGACGTAGATCCGAGGTTCCCAGGAGGCAAATAAAGGTGCGGCCAAACAATTAGAAATGTGAAGAAATGAACTTTCTTTTATGGAGCGAGGGACAAAATTAGGGTGTGTTCGCAGGTTTTCGGAAGCAGAGAAAAAGGGAAGAGGGAACGGAGAGGAGAGGAGAAAAGGAAAGGAAATAGAAAGAGATATTGAGTCCCAACAACAAAGTTTCTTCTGTGTCGTGGATCCAGGAGGTGATGGAAGAGAGGTGGAGCAGAAAGAGCGAGAGCAGCCGATTGGCCAGCTTTTGTCTCTCCCAGTTAGGCGGCGGGTGATTGTCTCATTCGTTGGGGCCTTCCCGGAGGTTCTGGAAAAGGACTTGGTAGTTGACAACCTCCATAAAACGTCTCCTTTGGTTCCTTATTGGGTACTCAGTGAGCAATCAGGGTGGCTTCTGGGTGGGAATCGGGGCTGGAGACAGGACATTGCCCCTCCCCCAGCAGGCCTTGCCTCTGTTTCACCTGTTGGGGTGTCAGAGCTGTAGAATCATTGAATCATCTGGTTGGAAAAGACCTCTGAGATCATCGAGTCCAACCAACCACACTGTAGACAAGGCCTCTGGTAGAACTTGTTCCTCAGCAGCAGCTCCTCTGTGACATCACCTTCCATCCCTTTATCGGTTGCTTCAGTCGTCAGTGTGGGGGTCTGGATTGGAGACAGGACAATGTCCCATCTTAGGTTGTTTGACGCCAACCTCATCAGTTCCTCACAACACCAGAACCCAGCAACGTCCTGATAAAATCACAGAACCATGGAATGGGTTGGGTTGGAAGGGACCTCCAAGCCCATCCAGTGTCACCCCCTGCCATGGGCAGAGACCCCTCCCACCGGGTCAGGGGGCTCCAAGCCCCATCCAACCTGGCCTTGGGCACCTCCAGGGATGGGGCAGCCACCACTGCTCGGGGCACCCTGGGCCAGGGCCTCCCCACCCTCCCAGGAGAACATTGCTCCCCAAGATCTCAGCTCCATCTCCCCTCTCGCAGCTCCAAACCCTTCCCCTCGTCCCATCCCTGCACTCCCTGAGCCAGAGCCCCTCCCCAGCTTCCCTGGAGCCCCTTTCCCTCCTGGAAGCTGCTCCAAGCTCTCCCCACAGCCTTCTCCTCTCCAGGCTGGACAACCCCAGCTCTGCCAGCCTGGCCTCACACGGGAGGTTCTCCAGCCCTCCCAGCATCTCCGTGGCCTCCTCTGGCCTCGCCCCAACAGCTCCGTGATGGGTTTAGTTTGCTTCTTAAACGAAGCGGACTTGGAAGAGCTGCAGCGTCTCTTAGATATGAATACAATCCTGTATTCCTGTAGAAGACCCCCCAGCCCTTTAGAAACCCAGTAGAATATCGGTCGTGCTCCGTTCCCTGGCTCCGCGGCGCTGCTGCGGCCGGAGGAACATGGACACCGAGGACCAGAGTCATCCTTAAAACCTGCAGAGATTGTAGCGCTTTCCGTATCTGGAGCTCGCTTTCCCGTGCTGATTTCAGTTTCACGGAGAGGAAACCCTCCCGTTTTCCGGAAATATATTTGATAAATAAGAAGTTCTTAAAACCGAAGCCTCTGCCTTCAATCGATCTCTCCGAACTTGATGGTTTCCTCTCAGGAAAAAGGACATATTTGCCATCTGACCATTAAGGGAGTTGCTCATCAGAAATATTTACCCGTTGAGCCAGTTTTACGCTGATTAAACCACAAATGCCATGGGGGGGGGGGGGGGTGGTCCTGGAAATTGGATTTTTCCTGTTGGTTGTCTTTGCTTGCTCCGCCCGCTGACAAAGAGAGGTCGATATCGGAGCCTAAACTGGCCGGAAGGAACCAATTGCCCAAATTGAAGGGAAACTTCTTCACCCGGGGTTTTGCTGTGTGTTCTCAGGACATGAACGAACCCGCGAGCTTCGTTCACGGCGCCGTCGACGGCTGCAGAAACCAAGAGCTCAACTTTCCGCCCTACGTACCCCGTAAGTCCGAGCGCTCCTGTAGATAATTTGCATAGTTGGGGTCACTCTGGTTCCCAAAGAACTTCTTACACCCTAAATGTGGCACCAACGGCTAAAATTAGGTGCCCGACTCCGTAACTGCATCCATACAAGGAAGTCAGCTAAATTTTGGAGGTGATGGATGCTCTTAACTCCAACCTTTGACGTTGAGAACGGTGCCCGACTCCGTAACTGAATCCATACAAGGAAGTCAACTAAATTTTGGAGGTGGTGGATGCTCTTAACTCCAATCTTTGATGTTGAGAACGGGGACCGCGTGGTGCCTTTGAAATTCAGATGGTTTTTTGCGAGATTTCAATACCTATTGTCTATCGAGGACTTTGCTTTGGAGGTGGTTGAGGTCTTGGCTTTCAGGATTTGGCGTTGTTTTCCCAGATGAAAAAATGCAATGGATGTCTAAAAACCTCGGAAAATGCCCTTGTGCCTCCTCTGACGGGTCCTTACGTGAAATTACGACGCCTAATTTAAGGAACGGCCTTGAAATAGTTGCTCTTCCCAGCAGGGCGTTGCTGGAGACTCGTGTAGAGCAGCAAGAACTCATAAACGCTTTACTGGAATATTTTCTGGCGTGTTTAAATGTAACTCTCAACATGGAGGTGGTGGTGAGGTGGGCGTTGCTGTTGGGTCCTGCGCTTGGGTCACAACAACGCTCCAGGCTTGGCGGAGAGCGGCTGGAAATCCACCTGGCAGAAAAGGACCTGGGGGTGTTGGCTGACAGGGGGTGAACACGAGCCAGCGGTGGTCCAGGTGGCCAAGAGGGCCAACCGGCATCCTGGCTTGGATCAACCGTGGGGTGGCCACCAGGAGCGGAGATCGTCCCCAGGGACTCGGTGATGGTGAGGCTTCACCCCGAATCCTGGAGGGGCTCAAACCCCACGTGCACGTGGCATTTTGGGACAGGTTTTTTAGGCACGATGGGGTCGGGCTGATGGTTGGATTTGATGAGCTCAGAGGTCTTTCCCAACCTCAGCGATTCTGCGATTCTGCCATTTCTCCGAGACTTTCTCGGCAAGTTTTCCGAGTTCCTGGATGATCTCTTTACTCTTTGATCCTCTTGAGTAAGAGCCTCTATAACCGAGTTACTATTTCTCTTGTAGACCCAGGTACCCACACAATCCCAGCAACGTCAAAATTTCCCCAATTTCTGAAACCAAATCTCGGCGTTCCCTAAATTTCTGAAACCCAAGCTCAGAAACCTGAAAAATAACCCCCCAAAATTAAAATAAACGATCAAAAAACACAGAAAAGGAACCGAACGCTGGTCAAGGTGATGCAAATTCAAATAAAAAACGGAAGCCGTTAGGATTCGTACGGGACGTGAATGGTTCTAATCCGAGTGTCTCCATTCCCTTTCCAATAGATTTGGGCTCTCGATCCGCGGGACTGAGCTACAAAACGCTCTGCATGGAAGGGCAGCAGTTTCTCCCCGATGGCTCCCCCGTCCGCCACTACGACGTCCACAACCTTTACGGATGGGCGCAAACCAAACCCACCCTGGCGTGAGTTGCGCTTTCTCTCCAAAATACCTCGCGAATTCAACCTGATGAAAAACTTCCCCGGTTTATTGACCGGAAGTAATTTCACATTTTTCCTTTCCACCTGAATATCTCAGTCCTTCAGTTCCAAGCGAATAATTCCACCACAAAATACCCCAACCCCAAAACACCCTTCTACAAGACCTCCTCCACCTTCTCCTCCTCCTCCTCCTTCTCCTCCTCTTCCTCCTCCTCCTTCTCCTCCTCCTCCTCTCTTCTCCTCCTCCTCCTTCTCCTTCTCCTCCTCCTCCTCCTTCTCCTCCTCCTCCTTCTCCTTCTCCTCCTCCTCCTCCTTCTCCACCTCCTCCTCCTTCTCATTCTCCTCCTCTTCCTCCTCCTCCTCCTCCTCCTCCTCCTCCTCCTCCTCCTCCTTCTCCTCCTCCATCTTTTCTCCTCCTCCTCCTCTCCTCCTCCTCCTGCTCCTCTTCCCCCTCCTTCTACTCCTCCTCCTTCTCCTCCTCCTCCTCCTTCTTCTCCTCCTCATTCTCCTCCTCCTCCTCCTACCCCTCCTCCTCCTTCTCCTCCTCCACCTCCTCCTCTTCCTCCTCCCTCCTCCTTCTCCTCCTCCTCCTCCTCCTCCTTCTCCTCCTTCTCCTCATCCTTCTTCTCCTCCTTCTCCTCCTCCTCCTTATCCTTCTTCTCCTCCTCCTTCTCCTCCTCCTCCTCCTTCTCCTCCTCCTTCTCCTCCTCCACCTCCTCCTCTTCCTCCTCCTCCTCCTTCTCCTCCTCCTCCTCCTTCTCCTTCTCCTCCTCCTTCTCCTCCTCCTCCTTCTAATCCTCCTTCTAATCCGAGGAGGAGAAGGAGGAGGAGGAAGAGGATAAGGGAAACGCATGTAGATTTTTAAACACAGGCGGCAACGAAGCCATGAAGTCAATAAAATAAGTTGACTGCGAAGGGAAAACTGGAGTCGGAAACGTAAACCCTGCGCCCAGGTTTTCCTTCTAAGAAACCGTTGCTTCGTTTCCCAGTTTAACCAGCGAGAACGGAGAGCTGCGTTTCTTGCAGGGCTCCACGATCTCCCCGTGATTGGGTTAAATGCAGAAAAACTCCTGTCTGCTTGACTTGTTCCTCCGGCGGGGGGGGTGTGTGGTGTGACGGTGTTACCTTTAGGAAAGAGCCATTGCATGGCTCAAAGTCAAGGCATTCGCGGTGTCGCTGCCCGGACGGCAAGGTTGGAATAATAATAATCATTCCATTATGAGCCAAATCTAAAGGGGTTTGGTTAATCCAAGGAGAGAGAAATCGAACACGAAGGGGAATATTGTCGTTGGTTCCGACTGTTGAGTCTGTTTGGCTTGGAGGGCTCACTCGTTGCGGGGTGAAAACCCGGTGGAAAGAGCACGTCCAGAGGGTTGTGGTGAACGGAGCTCAATCCGGGCGGCGGTCGCCCACAAGAGGTGTCCCCAGGGCTCGGTGTTGGGGCCGCTCTTGTTGAATATCTTTATCCACGGCCGGGCTGAGGGCATCGAGTGTTCCCTCAGGTGGTTTGCAAAGGTTGTCTTAGTTCTCATCCCTTTGGTTTCTTCTCCCACGTCGCAATCCCAGCATCTTGCGGAACCTCACCAAGGAGCGCGGAATCGTCGTCACCCGTTCAACCTACCCCAGCAGCGGAAGGTGGTCGGGACATTGGCTGGGGGACAACACTGCAATCTGGGACCACCTGGATAAGTCCATCATTGGTCCGTTGACACGACCTACAACAAATTTATTCCATGTTTCTTCTTCTTTTCCTTCCTAATAATTACAACTGTTGAGCCCACGTGGGCCGCTCGGTTGCCCAATCAGAATTGATGTCCAATTTCTTCACCTTTCTTCCGTCTTATCGCCGGCTGAATAATTCTTCGTGATTTCTGTAGGAATTGGGGTTGAGAACCGCATCGTCCTCAATTCCATCCCCCGTCTCCTTCCCACCTTCCTCTCCCCGTCGCCCGATATCCTTTCCTGCGGGAATTTGGGCAATTCTTTTCTTTCTCTCCCGGTGGGTTGTCTGATCTGCACCCCCCCCCTCCCCACACCGAACGCCGCTCTTACTCACCTGTCCTTTTCCCCGGCAGGTATGATGGAGTTCAGTCTCTTCGGAATATCTTACGTAAGCTCCCAGTTTATTGGCTGATATCGTTATTCTTAAACTGCAGGAGGGGAGATGGAGCTGAGATCTTGGGGAGAAATGTTCTCCTGGGAGGGTGGGGAGGCCCTGGCCCAGGGTGCCCAGAGCAGCGGTGGCTGCCCCATCCCTGGAGGGGTTGAAAGCCAGGTTGGATGGGGCTCGGAGCCCCCTGACCCGGTGGGAGGGGTCCCTGCCCGTAGGGTTGGAACTGGATGGGCTTTGAGGTCCCTTCCAACTCATTCCATGATTCCATGGTTCCACCCCGTTTCACTTCACCTGGTGCCACACGAGGTCACCTTGGTTCTCAAACCATGAATTTTTTGGCCAAACTGGGTCCGTTTGTCTCAAAACGCGACTCCAGCAGCAAAGGGCGACCACTTGGCCAACGGTGGCTTTTCTGCTCCGTGAGGATCATTGAAGCCATCACGTTGAGATCAAACGTGGGTTGGAGGTGCCCAAGGCCAGGTTGGATGGGGCTCGGAGCCCCCTGACCCAGTGGGAGGGGTCCTTGCCCATGGCAGGGGGTGGCACCGGGTGGGCTTGGAGGTCCCTTCCAACCCAACCCATCCCACGATTTCAAGTACCTTCATTAACCAAAAGGGGTGGCACTGGGTGGGCATGGAGGTCCCTTCCAACCCATCCCATCCCACGATTTCAAGTACCTTCATTAACCAAAACGTACGGCGTTGCCATTGAGTTTTCGTCCTCCCTTTCAGACCGGAGCCGATATCTGCGGCTTCTTCTTGGACTCGGACTTCGAGCTGTGCGCTCGCTGGATGGAGCTGGGGGCCTTCTACCCGTACTCCAGGAACCACAACGGCAAAGGAAGCAAGGTGGGCGCCTCCTGCGGTTGCGTCGAGGATTTCATCACCCACCTCTTTTCCCCAATTCCTCCGGTTTTTTTTTTTTCATTCCCCAGGTGTGCCTTTTCCAGGTGAACCCGGCACATCCGACGCCCCCAACCCCCCTCCTTTTTCCCCATTTCTGTTCTAATCAAACGTTCCCCCCCCAAAATCAGTGGTTTTCACCTCCCGGCTCCGCCGTTGCACCTCGGCTCCGCTGAAATCGTACCTTTTTTTTAGGGATGGGCCATTTTTACGTCGTTTTTCCCCCAGTTTTGAGCCTAAACCACGCGCTTTGATGGCCACAACCCCCCAAGGAGAAAGCCCCACCTTGGCGCTTTCGTTGGTTGTTGTTCAGTTTTTATTGTTTGTTCTTCGTTTTCCGGCAAATCAGAGAGGGGGAGCGGCGGGAGGCGATGCCGGAGGCTCCCAAACTCCTCTGCTTTGCCCCTTTCCTTCCATAAATTGTGGTGGGGAGAGCGAGGGGCGTGGGGAGGCGGCAGCGGGGGGAGCGACGTTCGGGCCTTGGGGCTCCCGGCTGAGCAAGGGTTTGTCCTTCCTTGAGGAGGAGATGAATATGGGGGGGGGGGGAGGAGGGGGAGGAGGAGGATGGTGATGATGATAAATTAATTATAATACAATAATAAGAATTAAAATAAAATAAAATAATAATGACAATAATGATAATGATGGTGAGGATAATATTAATAATAATAAAAATAGAAATAAAAATTAAAAATTAAAAATAAATAAAAATAGAAATAAAAATTAAAATATAAAAAAATAAAAATAAAAACAGGAATAAAAAATAAACACAGGAAATAAAAATAAAAATAAAAAATAAAAATAGAAATAAAAATAAAAATAGAAATAAAAATAAAAATAAAAATAGAAATAAAAATAAAAATAAAAATAAAAATAAAAATAAAAATAGAAATAAAAATAAAAATAAAAATAAAAATAAAAATAAAAATAGAAATAGAAATAAAAATAAAAATAAAAAATAAAAATAAAAATAAAAATAAAAATAGAAATAAAAATAAAAATAAAAATAGAAAATAGTAAATAAAACTAAAACTAAAAATAAAAATTAAAAATAAAAATAAAAATAAAAAATAAAAATAAAAATAAAAATAGAAATAAAAATAAAAATAAAAAATAAAAATAAAAATAAAAATAGAAATAAATAAATGGATTAGAGGAGGGCGAGGCGTTTGCGAGGCTGCCCCTCGGTACCCACGGCTGAGATTCGCTGGCTCCATTTGGAGGCGGAATTGGGGGAAAACCCGATGCTGAACATGAGGGGTTCTTTCCCCCATCTCTTCCAACGAAAATCATGGAATGAGTTGGATTGGAAGTGGCCCATCCAGTCCCACCCCCCTGCCATCACCACCACCATCACCACCATCACCACCATCACCATCACCACCATCATCACCACCATCACAATCATCACCATCATCACCACCATCACTACCAACACAATCATCACCACCATCACCACCATCACCACCATCACCATCACCACCATCACCATCATCACCATCACCATCATCACCACCATCACCACCACCACCACCATCACCATCATCACCACCACCACCATCACCATCATCACCACCATCATCACCATCACCATCATCACCACCACCACCACCACCACCACCATCACCATCATCACCACCACCACCATCACCATCATCACCACCATCATCACCATCACCATCATCACCACCATCACCACCATCACCACCACCACCATCACCACCATCACCATCATCACCACCACCACCATCACCATCATCACCACCATCACCATCACCATCATCACCACCACCACCACCATCACCACCATCACCATCACCATCACCACCATCACCACCACCACCACCATCACCACCACCATCACCACCACCATCATCATCATCACCATCATCACCATCATCACCACCATCATCACCATCACCATCATCACCATCACCATCATCACCACCATCACCACCATCACCATCATCACCATCACCACCATCACCACCACCATCATCACCACCATCACCATCATCACCATCACCACCATTACCATCATCACCATCATCACCATCACCATCATCACCATCATCATTATTATCATTATTACCATCATCAATCTTCTTCTTCTTATTATTATTATCATCATCATCATTATTATTATTATTATTATTACTGCCACCCCTCCCACTATTTAATTATTACGACGTAATTAAATCACAACGTTACGTAATTAATGCACATTTTTAGAAGCATTTTTAGTGGGTTTGTTATTTATTGAATCGTAGAATCGTGGAGTGGGTTGGGTTGGAAGGGACCTCCAACTCCACCCAGTGCCACCCCCTGCCATGGGCAGGGACCCCTCCCACTGGGTCAGGGGGCTCCAAGCCCCATCCAACCTGGCCTTGGGCACCTCCAGGGATGGGGCAGCCACCACTGCTCGGGGCACCCTGGGCCAGGGCCTCCCCACCCTCCCAGGAGAACATTGCTCCCCAAGATCTCAGCTCCATCTCCCCTCTCGCAGCTCCAAACCCTTCCCCTCGTCCCATCCCTGCACTCCCTGAGCCAGAGCCCCTCCCCAGCTTCCCTGGAGCCCCTTTCCCTCCTGGAAGCTGCTCCAAGCTCTCCCCACAGCCTTCTCCTCTCCAGGCTGGACAACCCCAGCTCTGCCAGCCTGGCCTCACACGGGAGGTTCTCCAGCCCTCCCAGCATCTCCGTGGCCTCCTCTGGCCTCGCTCCAACAGCTCCAGCTCCTTCCTGCCCTGAGGCCTCCAGAGCTGGACCCGGGGCTGCAGGTGGGGTCTCCTCCGGCCTCGCTCCGACAGCTCCATCTCCTGTTTGAATACCAAGGGGTCCTTTTCTCTTGTTTAGAGGCAAGATCCGGTCGCCTGGAACTCCACCTTTGAGGACCTTTCCAGGAAGGTGCTACAGATCCGCTACACCCTCCTGCCGTATCTGTACACCTTGATGTACGAAGCCAACGCGCACGGCAGCACCGTCGTCCGCCCTCTGCTCCACGAGTAAGTGTGGTCCTTCCCTTCCCCAGGAACCGTGAATTTCCGCCACAGTCAGCAAGGAATTGAGAACACTCGCGTTCAGCATCAGCTCGAGGTCACCCGTTCCCTCCAATCCAACATTTTCCTTGGAGTCATTGAGGTTGGAAAAGACCTCCAGGCTCATCAAGTCCAACCCTCAGCCCAGCCCCACGTCCTCAGGTGCCACAGCCGCCACCTTCTTTGAACCCTTCAAGGGACGGCGACACCACCACAGCCCTGGGCGCCTCTGGCCGTGCTTGGCAACCCTTTCCGTGAAGGAATCTTTCCCAACACCCAAGCTCACCCTCCCCCATCACAACTTGAGGCCGTTTCCTCCCATCCCATCGCTTGTTCCTTGGGAGCAGAGCCCAGCACCCACCTCACCACACCCTCCTCTCCAGGAGCTGCGGAGAGCGATGAGGTCTCCCCTCACCTCCTCTTCTCCAGGCTGAACACCCGCAGGTCCCTCAGCCCCTTCCCTGGTTCTCCAGACCCTTCCCAGCTCCGTCCCCGTCTCCGGACGCGCTCCAGCCCCTCAAGGTCCCTCTTGGAGTGAGGGACACAAACTGACCCCAGGATTCAAGGTCCGGCCAAGTCCATGGGGACAATCCCTTCCCTGCTCCTGGTGGCCACATCATGGCTGAGCCAAGCCCGGATGCTGGTGGCCTTCTTGGCCACCTGGGCCACCGCTGGCTCGTGTTCACCCGGTGTCAACCAACACCCCCAGGGCCTTCCCAACAGGCGGCTCTCCAGCCGCTCTGCCCCAAGCCTGGAGCTGCCCGGGGTTGTGGTGGCCCAAGCGTGGGACTCAACACTCGGCTTTGTTGAACCCCACCCTCTTGGCCTCCACCCACGGATCCAGCTTCTCCCAACTTGGTGTCACAACCAACACGGAGCCCTGGTGACACCGCTTGTCACCGGCCACCACCGGATCGACCTCCACTCACCACAACTCTTTGGGTTCGGCCACGCGGTTCCACCCCCCACCACGGGCAGGGACCCCGTCAGGCGCTCGCGGTTGGGGACAGGGTTGTTCTCCTGAGGAAGAAAAGGGCTTCAGGCAGGACGGGGGTTGGGACAGGCGGACGTTGAAGCTGTGATCGCTCTCCTGTCCCTTCACAGGTTTGTGGAAGACAGGACCACGTGGGACATCTACAGACAGTTCCTGTGGGGACCAGCCCTGCTCATCAGCCCCGTCCTGGAACAGGTGAAACACCGGGAGCAGGAACACAGCGGGAGCTGGGAGAGACACCCGGAAACGTGGGAATGGGCGGAAACGCGGGAACTGGGGGGAGGTATCGGAAATTGATGGAAATATTGAAATGGGGGAAAATATTGGAGATTGATAAAAATATTGGAAATGGATGAAAATAAATAATGAAAATGGATGAAAATATTGGAAATCGATGAAAATATTGGAAATTGATGAAAATAATATTGGAAATGGATGAAAATATTGGAAATTGATTAAAATATTGAAATGAATGAAAGTATTAGAAATTAAAAATATTAGAAATTGATAAAATATTAGAAATAGATGAAAATATTAGAAATTGATTAAAATAAATAATGGAAATGGATGAAAATATTAGAAATTGATGAAAATATTGGAAATTGATTAAAATATTGAAATGAATGAAAATATTAGAAATTGATAAAATATTGGAAATTCATGAAAATATTAGAAATTGATGAAAATAAATAATGGAAATGGATGAAAATATTGGAAATGGATAAAAATATTAGAAATTGAAAATATTAGAAATTGATAAAGTATTGGAAATTCATGAAAATATTAGAAATGGATGAAAATAAATAGCGGAAATGGCTGAAAATATTAGAAATTGAAAATATTATAAATTGATGAAAATATTGGAAATTTGGGAAAATATTGGAAATGGGTGAAAATAAATAATGGAAATGGGTGGAAATATTGGAAATGGAAAATATTGGAAATGGGTGGAAATACTGGAAAGGTGTCGTGGGCTCAGCTTGTGGCTTGGCCGCCGCCTGTTGTGGCCGTGTCGTTGCAGGGCGCCGTGGCGGTGAACGCCTACATCCCGCCCGCCCGCTGGTACGACTACCACACCGTAAGCACCGCCGAGAGTCGCGTTGTCCTCATTCCCCGCTCGGCTGTGAACGGGGGGGTGGGGGTGGGGGGGTGGGGATCCACCGCTCCTTCAGCCAAAGGGGCTCCGTGAGAGCTTTGAGCCACGTGGAATTCACAGCCCGGCCGAGGGGTCCCGGCTGAATTCAGGCGGCAACTTAATTCTGTTCAGTCGATTTAGTTGGTTAATTTGTGAATTATTTATTTATTCTCTTAATATTTATTTATTTATTTATTTATTTATTTATTTATTGATTTCAATTTATTTTATTTATTTCAATTTATTTATTTCATTTCATTTCTTTTTTTTTTATTCATTTTTCTTACATTAAGTTCGCAATTTATTTTTCTTCTATTTATTTATTTGTTTTGTTTCTTTCTTTAATCTTTTAATGGATTTATTTTTATTTTTAATATTTATTTATTTATTTATTTCATTTATTTATTTAAGTGTATTTTATTTATTTTAATTTATTTTATCAATTAATTTCATTTCATTTCTTTTATTTATTCATTTTTCTTAAATCAAGTTTGCAATTTATTGTTGTTACATTTATTTATTTATTTATTTTGTTTCTTAAATATTTTAATTGTTTTATTTTTTTTATTTTTAATATTTTTTTTTTTGGGTAAATCACGTTTGCAACTGATTTTTCTTAAATCTATTTATTTATTTATTTTGTTGGTCACTTATTTTGTTGATTTACTTCTTATTTTAATATTTATTGATTTTATTTATTTATTCTTTTAAATTTTATTGGCTCCGGGGGCTCCCAGCCCCATCCAACCTGGCCTTGGGCACCTCCAGGGATGGGGGGGGGGGGGTGTCCATCCTGGAACATGGAATGGGTTGGGTTGGGTTGGGTTGGGTTGGAAGAGACCTCCAAGCCCACCCAGATCCAACCCCACGGGCAGGGACCCCTCCCACTGGCTCAGGGGGCTCCAAGCCCCATCCAACCTGGCCTTGGACACCTCCAGGGATGGAGGGGTCCATCCTGGAACATGGAATGGGTTGGGTTGGGTTGGGTTGGGTTGGGTTGGGTTGGAAGAGACCTCCAAGTCCATCCAGATCCAACCCCACGGACAGGGACCCCTCCCACTGGGTCAGGGGGGTCCAAGCCCCATCCAACCTGGCCTTGGACACCTCCAGGGATGGAGGGGTCCATCCTGGAACATGGAATGGGTTGGGTTGGGTTGGGTTGGGTTGGGTTGGAAGAGACCTCCAAGTCCATCCAGATCCAACCCCACGGGCAGGGACCCCTCCCACTGGGTCAGGGGGGTCCAAGCCCCATCCAACCTGGCCTTGGGCACCTCCAGGGATGGGGGAGGGGGGGGGGGGTCCATCCTGGAACATGGAATGGGTTGGGTTGGGTTGGGTTGGGTTGGGTTGGAAGAGACTTCCAAGTCCATCCAGATCCAACCCCACGGGCAGGGACCCCTCCCACTGGGTCAGGGGGCTCCAAGCCCCATCCAACCTGGCCTTGGGCACCTCCAGGGATGGGGCAGCCACCGCTGCTCTGGGCACCCTGGGCCACCACCCTCGGCGTGAAGAATTTCCAATAGATGAATGTCCAACCTCCCCCTCCCCCATCACAACCCGAGGCTGTTTCCTCTCATCCCATCGCTTGTTCCTTGGGAGCAGAGCCCAGCCCCCACCTCCCCACACCCTCCTCTCCAGGAGCTGCGGAGAGCGATGAGGTCTCCCCTCACCTCCTCCTCTCCAGACCCGACACCCCCCCAGGTCCCTCAGTGTTTTACGTTTAATCACGAACAGGACGAGTACATCGGCTTCAGGGGACAATTCCGAACACTATCGTCTCCGCTGGAGCACATCAACCTCCACATCCGCGGTGGTTACGTCCTCCCTCAGCAGAGCCCGGCCAACACGACGTTCTACAGGTGGGATGAGAACAACGGTGGTGTTGCTTGGTTGTACTTTTCGGCTCCTTAGGGCACTTATTGGTGGGACAACGGCTTCGAACTGGAGTGGGGAGGGTTGAGGTTGCACTGGAGGGAGAAATCCTTCACAGTGGGGGGGGGGGGGAGGCCCTGGCTCAGGTTGTTGCCCCATCCCTGGAGGTGCCCAAGGCCAGGTTGGATGGGGCTTGGAGCCCCCTGACCCAGTGGGAGGGGTCCCTGCCCATGGCAAGGGGTGGCACCGGGTGGCCTTTGAGGTCTCTTCCAACCCAACCCATTCCATGTTCTGGGATGGTGCCCCCAGTCCTGGTTGTCCAGGGAAGCTGTGGCTGCCCCATCCTTGGAGGTGCCCAAGGCCAGGTTGGATGGGGCTTGGAGCCCCCTGACCCAGTGGGAGGGGTCCGTGCCCGTGGAGTTGGATCTGGATGGGCTTGGAGGTCCCTTCCATCCCAACCCATTCCATGGTTCTATAATAATGTGGTGTAATTCCCAACGTAGGAAGGGTTTGGAACTCTTGGGTCCAGAGGAGGCTGCGAAGGTGACCCAAGGGTTGGAGAAAGGGTGTTCTTCTGCATTTCCAACCAGGGGAAAGCGAGGTTTTGTGGTTTAATGCGCACCACGCTTTGAAGCGTTTCCCGTTTTCCATAAATATCAGTCCCGAAAATGAAATCAATACCCGTGGGACCACTTCGGGGCAGGGTTTCTTCCTCGTTTTCGTTTCGTTTCCTCCCCACGGTCTCCTCGAAACGTAGCGCTGGGATGGGGAATGTTCTTAACGGAGACGTTGGGTGGTGTGCGATGTCCATCACACCAACTGCAGCTCCTGAGGGAGAAAAACCTGGTTTCCCAAGAAATCTTTTCTAGTGGGAACGGAAGGGGGTTGGAACTGGATGAGCTTTAAGGTCCCTTTCGACCCAAATTGTTTTATGAGAAAAATGCTCCTTTTTTTTTTGGGTTTTGTAGCCGAAAAAACCCGCTGGCCCTCACGGTGGCCTTGAACGACAGCCAGCGCGCCGAGGGGCGGCTCTACTGGGACGACGGCGTGCGCATCGGTAAGCGATGGGTTTCTTGTTTACGCGATGAAGCAACTCATTGAGAGTCCACGATGCACAAACGTTGCGGCTCTTTAGCTCCATGAGTTGCTCACCTGAACAGGTGACCTCTCTTTCGGCCGCGACGTAACACGGCACAGGAAGGTGACAGGAATGATGGGGAGGGGCTTTTGGTCAGGGAGTGCGGGAATGGGACGAGTGGGGTGGTGGAAGAGGGGAGATGGAGCTGAGATCTTGGGGAGCAATGTTCTCCTGGGAGGGTGGGGAGGCCCTGGCCCAGGGTGCCCCGAGCAGTGGTGGCTGCCCCATCCCTGGAGGTGCCCAAGGCCAGGTTGGATGGGGCTTGGAGCCCCCTGATCCAGTGGGAGGTGTCCCTGCCCATGGCAGGGGGTGGGGCTGGATGGGCTTGGAGGTCCTTTCCAACCCAAACAATCTGAAGATTCAATGACTTTTTAGGTCACTTCTAAGCCAAACCATTCCACAAGTCTACGATCTTTGAGGTCCCTTCCAACCCAAACCATTCCATGATCTTTGAGGTCCCTTCCAACCC
Source organism: Neomorphus geoffroyi (assembly GCA_033558235.1). Lineage (NCBI taxonomy): Eukaryota > Metazoa > Chordata > Aves > Cuculiformes > Neomorphidae > Neomorphus > Neomorphus geoffroyi. The sequence continues at coordinate 77,215 of JAUMJM010000163.1, forward strand.
AAACAATTCCATGATCTTTGAGGTCCCTTCCAACCAAACCATTCCATGATTCCATGATCTTTGAGGTCCCTTCCAACCCAAACCATTCCTTGATTCCATGATCTTTCAGTTCCCTTCCAACCCAAACCATTCCTTGATTCCATGATCTTTCAGTTCCCTTCCAACCCAACCATTCCATGATTCCATGATCTTTGAGGTCCCTTCCAACCCAAACCATTCCATGATTCCATGATCTTTGAGGTCCCTTCCAACCCAACCATTCCATGATTCCATGATCTTTGAGGTCCCTTCCAACCCAAACCATTCCATGATTCCATGATCTTTGAGGTCCCTTCCAACCCAACCATTCCATGATTCCATGATCTTTGAGGTCCCTTCCAACCCAAACCATTCCATGATTCCATGATCTTTGAGGTCCCTTCCAACCCAAACCATTCCATGATTCCATGATCTTTGAGGTCGCTTCCAACCCAAACTATTCCATGATCTTGGAGGTCCCTTCCAACCCAACAATTCCATGATTCTAAGCATGAGCACAAACCCGAAAAAACCTGGCAGCAAAATGGATGAACTTAATTAAAGTAAAATTACAGTAAAATGCAAAATTATAAAAATGATAAAATTCATGAAGAGTAAAATAAGAACAACCAGAAGATGATTTAGAGTTGATGCGTTTTGCGTAAGTTAAATCGTGCCCTGGAGAACCCATGGAACACGGATTTGTTCCCAACCCTGTCGGCAACAGAACCGCAGGCGAAGTTGGAATCTCAATCAGATTTCTTGGATATTAATAAATTCCAATTATCTTCAGCTGAGACGAAGCTGTTACAGAAACCCCTTCCCCGTTTACAGCCGGCAGCGCAACCCTTCGCTTTAATGACGACAATGAAAGGGGAAAAAGCAAATCCGTTGTACTTTGTTCTTTAACAGATGCCTACGAAGACGGTGTCTACCTGCTGACCTCCTTCACTGCTCGTCAGGTACGTCCCGGGAACGTGCTGGGTTTTGGGCACCCGGGGTGATTATTTAAGGTATTTAAGGTATTTTAATCTGGCTTTTTAGACCCCGTTTTGGTGTCCGGTCGCACCACGAATCCCAGCTCAGGGGTGTAATTTAGTAGCGGCCAAGTGCGGTTGGAGCTGATGAGCTCCAAGGTCTTCTGCAACCAAGGGGTTCTGTGAATCCTCTGATGGAGCCGCTCTGGGTCTCTGCCAGAACACGGCCGTGGGGCTCCGATTGTTGAGTTATGGAACCCCCCAATCACGTTGGTCAGAGATGTGGGCTGAGGGCACCTCAGGGGGTTTGCCCATCGCACCAGGCTGTGGGACACGGACGATGCGCTGGGGGGGAGGGATGGATCCAGAGGGACCCGGACAGGCTGGAGTTCAACACGGCCAAGGTCCTGGGTCAGGGCAATCCCAGGCACAAATCCAAGATGGGCAGAGAATGGACTGGGAGCATCTCCAAGGAGAAGGACTTGGGGTGGGTGAGAAGCTCCACAGGAATCGACAACGTGCACTCCCAGCCCAGAAACCATCGGTGTCCTGGGCTACAGCCAAAGCGGTGGGGAGCAGAGGGGGAGGGAGGGGGTTCTGCCCCTCTGCTCCGCTCTGGGGAGACCCCACCTGCAGCCCCGGGTCCAGCTCTGGAGTCCTCAGGGCAGGAAGGACCTGGAGCTGTTGGAGCGAGGCCAGAGGAGGCCACGGAGATGCTGGGAGGGCTGGAGAACCTCCCGTGTGAGGCCAGGCTGGCAGAGCTGGGGTTGTCCAGCCTGGAGAGGAGAAGGCTGTGGGGAGAGCTTGGAGCAGCTTCCAGGAGGAAAAGGGGCTCCAGGGAAGCTGGGGAGGGGCTCTGGCTCAGGGAGTGCAGGGATGGGACGAGGGGAAGGGTTTGGAGCTGCGTGAGGGGAGATGGAGCTGAGATCTTGGGGAGCAATGTTCTCCTGGGAGGGTGGGGAGGCCCTGGCCCAGGTTGGCCAGAGCAGTGGTGGCTGCCCCATCCCTGGAGGTGCCCAAGGCCAGGTTGGATGGGGCTTGGAGCCCCCTGATCCAGTGGGAGGGGTCCCTGCCCATGGCAGGGGGGTGGCGCTGGATGGGTTTGAGGTCCCTTCCAACCCAACCCATTCCAGGATCTGGCCAGGTTGGATCCATGGACTGTGACCAGTGGGATGGGGTTCAACAGGGACGTGTGCCTCGACAGATCTGTTCCGTATCGGGCACCTCATTGGTGGTGGAGAAGCCTTCAAGAGGGCTGAAGGTGAAGGAAAAAGGGAAAACCAAATCCTTCAAAGTCTGGGAAATAAACCAGACACCTGAGACAGGTGACCTGTGCCCAAGGACCGAGCACTGAGTTCTTTTTTCCTCCTCCAGAACGTTCTGGAAATCAAGGTTTTGCACCGCGGTTACACCGATCCGAACCACTTGAAATTCACTCAAATTAAAATTTTGGGAGTGACCTGGAACGTCCGGGAGGTGACGGTGTCGCAGGACGGGGGCGCGATCCAATCCCCTCACGTCGCGTCCTACGACAGCCAAAAACAGGTAAGTCCGGGTTTCCCACCTTGTCGGTTCCCGCCGGGCTGTGAATCCCTTGGGATTCACCTCCGGGCTGCCGAGTGATTTCCAAACCTCGTTTCCTCGCTGCCGTAAAACCAGCGCCAACTCAGAGCTCGGCAATTCCGCAACGGAATTCCTTGTCTGGATTGACTCGATGTCGTCGAGGTGTGATTTGCGTCAGTCGGGCTTTCGTTTACAGAGCCCCGTGCCCTGCTGAGGCGCGGTGCCCGCTGCCTCTCGGCGCGCGGCCAAGAGACCCACCTGCTCTTCGGTTTCAAACCACGACTGTCCCGTAGAGGAAGGTGTGTCGTGAAAACCGACTGTAGGAGCGGAGCGCGGCGGTGCCTCGTCTGATTGATAGCGCGTAACGCAACACAACGTAAACCAACGATTAATAAAATAGAGCGCTGTGTAATAGGATGTCACATATCATACATCATACATATCATACATCATATATCATATCATACATCATACATCATATATATCACATATCATATATCACATATCATATACCATATAACATATATCATATATCACATCACATATCATATATCACATACCATATATCACATATCATATACCATATCATCATATACCACATATCACATACCATATATCACATATCATATACCATATATCATATACCACATATCACATACCATATATCACATACCGTATATCATATATCACATACCATATAACATATATCATATATCACATCACATATCATATATCACATACCATATATCACATATCATATACCATATATCATATACCACATATCACATACCATGTATCACATACCATATATCATATATCACATACCATATATCACATACAATATATCATATATCATATATCATATATCATATATCATATATCAATATACCATATACCATATATCACATACCATATATCACATATCATATACCATATATCATATACCACATATCACATACCATGTATCACATACCATATATCATATATCACATACCATATATCACATACAATATACCATATATCATATACCACACATCACATATATATTATATATCATGTATCATATACCATATATCATATATCACATACCATGTATCATATATCACATATCACATATCATATACCATATATCATATACCATGTATCATATACCATATATCATAGATAATATCTCATATATCATAATGTAATATAACAGTGTAATATAACATAAAATAACATAATTAATAAAATATACTGCAATGTAATATGATGTTATAGCTCATATATCATATATCATACATCACATCTCATATATCACATATCATACATCACATATCACATATCACATATCATATACCATATATCACCTACAATATACCATATATCACATACCATGTATCATATATCACATATCACATATCATATACCATGTATCACATACCATATATCATATATAAAAATCTCATATATCACAATGTAATATAACAATGTAATACAACATAAAATAACGTAATTAATAAAACATAGCGCAACATAATATGCTATGTTATATATCATATATCATAAATCATACATCACATATCACATATCATATACCATATATCACATATCACATATCATATACCATATATCACATATCATATATCACATACCATATATCATAAATCATATATCACACACCATATATCACATACCATATATCATATATCATATATCACATATCACATATCATAAACCATATATCACACACCATATATCACATATCACATATCATATACCATATATCACATATCACATATCATAAACCATATATCACATACCATATATCACATACCATATATCACATACCATATATCATATATCACATATCACATATCATAAACCATATATCACACACCATATATCACATACCATATCTCATATATAATATCTCATATATCATAATGTAATATAACAATGTAATATAACATAAAATAACATAATTAATAAAACACAGTGCTTGGAGCCCCCTGACCCAGTGGGAGGGGTCCCTGCCCATGGCAGGGGGGTGGCACTGGGTGGGCTTGGAGGGTCCCTTCCCAAGCCAAGCCATCCCGTGAGTCCGTGGTTCCATAATAACGTGATGTAACAGGAGGTGACGAATCGTAACGCAACACGCGGTGAGCTACCGGCCTAATTCCAGGGGTTTATACGTTATTACCCGTGTATTTCATAAATCCAAGAAATCACCGAAGAGGTGAATTTAGAAGGCAAAGAGAACGTCGTCTGCTGCAGGCAGGAACCCACGGTCTTCCGTGAGCTCCGGGAAAACCAAGACACCCTCAGAGCGCCCGCTCATTGCCTTTGTGTTTGCTCGGTGTCCCCAGGTGCTGTCAATCACCCCGCCTTGAACTCGAGTTGGGCCAAGACTACACTTTGCAATGGAGCTGAGACACCCCCGGTGGCCACGGCGCGCAGTGTTCTCCTCATCACCAACGGCTTTTCCCTTCTCCTTCTGCCTCTTTGCCTTCTTCGACCCCTCCGCCCTCCGACCCAGCGCGCAGGTCGTGTTCAGAGATTCTGAGCAAGAAGGAGCCGCGGCTCAGGGTCGATCCTGGCTCTCTTGGGATTTGTTGGGTTTCTAAAGGTTGTGGCTCTTCAACGTGACTTGACCTTTCGA
>JAUMJM010000164.1:0-32972 GCA_033558235.1 Neomorphus geoffroyi
GTCCCCAATCCCCTCCCTAGTCCCTGCCCCTCCCATTTCCACAGTCCCCTCCCAAGTCCCTTGCCTCCCTCCCATTTCTCCAGTCCCCTCCCAAATCCCTGCCCCTCCCAAGTCCCCAGTCCCCTCCCCAGTCCCTGCCCCTGGAAATTCCCAGTCCCCTCCCCAGTCCCTGCCCCTCCCATGTCCCCTGAACCTCCCTTGTCCCCAGTCCCTTCCCCAGTCCCTGCCCCTCCCATGTCCCCAGTCCCCTCCCAAGTCCCTGCCCCTGGAAAGTCCCAATCCCCTCCCAAGTCCCTGCCCCTCCCATGTCTCCAGTTTCCTCCCCAGTCCCTGCCACTCCCAGGTCCCTGCCCCTCCCAAGTCCCCCAATCCCCTCCCAAGTCCCTGCCCCTCCCATGTCCCCAGACCCCTCCCCAGTCCCTACCACTCCCAACTCCCTGCCCCTCCCATGTCTCCCGTCCCCTCCCAATTCCCTGCCCCTCCCATTTTCCCCAATCCCCTCCCAAGTCCCTGCCCCTCCCATGTCTCCAGTTTCCTCCCCAGTCCCAGCCACTCCCAAGTCCCTGCCCCTCCCACGTCCCCAATCCCCTCCCAAGTCCCTGCCCCTCCCATGTCCCCAGACCCCTCCCCAGTCCCTACCACTCCCAACTCCCTGCCCCTCCCATGTCTCCCGTCCCCTCCCAATTCCCTGCCCCCTCCCATTTCCCAATCCCCTACCAAGTCCCTGCTCCTCCCATGTCCCCATTCCCCGCCAAAGTCCCTGCCCCTCCCAAGTCCCAAGTCCCCTCCCCAGTCCCTGCCCCTCCCATGTCCCCAGTCCCCCTCCCCAGTCCCTGCCGCTCCCATGTCCCGACTCCCCACCCAAGTCCCTGCCCCTCCCATGTCCCCAGTCCCCTCCCAAGTCCCCAGTCCCCTCCCAAGTCCCTGCCCCTCCCTTGTGCCCAGTCCCCTCCCCATTCCCTGCCCCTCCCATGTCCCCAGTCCCCACCCAAGTCCCCAGTCCCCTCTCCAAGTCCCTGCCCCTCCCAAGTCCCAAGTCCCCTCCCCAGTCCCTGCCCCTCCCATGTCCCCAGTCCCCTCCCCAGTCCCTGCCCCTCCCAAGTCCCTGCCCCTCCCATGTCCCCAGTCACCTTCAAAGTCCGTGCCCCTCCCAAGTCCCAAGTCCCCTCCCCAGTCCCTGCCCCTCCCATGTCCCCAGTCCCCTCCCATGTCCCCAGTCCCCTCCCCAGTTGCCCCTCCCATGTCCCCAGTCACCTCCCAAGTCCCTGCCCCTCCCAAGTCCCAAGTCCCCTCCCCAGTCCCTGCCCCTCCCATGTCCCCAGTCCCCTCCCCAGTCCCTGCCCCTCCCAAGTCCCTGCCCCTCCCATGTCCCCAGTCACCTTCAAAGTCCGTGCCCCTCCCAAGTCCCCAGTCCCCTCCCAAGTCCCTGCCCCTCCCAAGTCCCTGTCCCTCCAATGTCCCCAGTCCCCTCCCCAGTTCCTGCCTCTCCCATTTCCCCAGTCCCCTCCCCAGTCCCCTCCCCTCCCAAGTCCCTGCCCCTCCCATGTCCCCAGTCCCCTCCCCAGTCCCTGCCACTCCCAAGTCCCTGCCCCTCCCATGTCGCCAATCCCCTCCCTAGTCCCTGCCCCTCCCATTTCCACAGTCCCCTCCCAAGTCCCTGCCCCTCCCATTTCTCCAGTCCCCTCCCAAATCCCTGCCCCTCCCAAGTCCCCAGTCCCCTCCCCAGTCCCTGCCCCTGGAAAGTCCCAATCCCCTCCCAAGTCCCTGCCCCTCCCATGTCTCCAGTTTCCTCCCCAGTCCCTGCCACTCCCAAGTCCCTGCCCCTCCCAAGTCCCCAATCCCCTCCCAAGTCCCTGCCCCTCCCATGTCCCCAGACCCCTCCCCAGTCCCTACCACTCCCAACTCCCTGCCCCTCCCATGTCTCCCGTCCCCTCCCAATTCCCTGCCCCTCCCATTTCCCCAATCCCCTACCAAGTCCATGCTCCTCCCATGTCCCCATTCTCCGCCAAAGTCCCTGCCCCTCCCAAGTCCAAAGTCCCCTCCCCAGTCCCTGCCCCTCCCATGTCCCCAGTCCCCTCCCCAGTCCCTGCCCCTCCCAACTCCCTGCCCCTCCCATGTCCCCAGTCACCTCCAAAGTCCGTACCCCTCCCATGTCCCCAGTCCCCTCCCAAGTCCCTGCCCCTCCCAAGTCCCTGCCCCTCCAATGTCCCCAGTCCCCTCCCCAGTTCCTGCCTCTCCTATTTCCCCAGTCCCCTCCCCTACCAAGTCCCTGCCCCTCCCATGTCCCCAGTCCCCTCCCCAGTCCCTGCCACTCCCAAGTCCCTGCCCCTCCCATGTCCCCAATCCCCTCCCTAGTCCCTGCCCCTCCCATTTCCACAGTCTCCTCCCAAGTCCCTGCCCCTCCCATTTCTCCAGTCCCCTCCCAAATCCCTGCCCCTCCCAAGTCCCCAGTCCCCTCCCCAGTCCCTGCCGCTCCCATGTCCCGACTCCCCACCCAAGTCCCTGCCCCTCCCATGTCCCCAGTCCCCTCCCAAGTCCCTGCCCCTGGAAAGTCCCAATCCCCTCCCAAGTCCCTGCCCCTCCCATGTCTCCAGTTTCCTCCCCAGTCCCTGCCACTCCCAAGTCCCTGCCCCTCCCATGTCCCCAATCCCCTCCCTAGTCCCTGCCCCTCCCATTTCCCCAGTCCCCTCCCAAGTCCGTGCCCCTCCCATGTCTCCAGTCCCCTCCCAAGTCCCCAGTCCCCTCCCAAGTCCCTGCCCCTCCCTTGTGCCCAGTCCCCTCCCCAGTCCCTGCCCCTCCCATGTCCCCAGTCCCCACCCAAGTCCCCAGTCCCCTCCCAAGTCCCCAGTCCCCTCCCCAGTCCTTGCCCCTCCCATGTCCCCAGTCACCTCCCAAGTCCCTGCCCCTCCCAAGTCCCAAGTCCCCTCCCCAGTCCCTGCCCCTCCCATGTCCCCAGTCCCCTCCCCAGTCCCTGCCCCTCCCAAGTCCCTGCCCCTCCCATGTCCCCAGTCACCTTCAAAGTCCGTGCCCCCTCCCATGTCCCCAGTCCCCTCCCAAGTCCCTGCCCCTCCCAAGTCCCTGTCCCTCCAATGTCCCCAGTCCCCTCCCCAGTCCCTGCCCCTGGAAAGTCCCAGTCCCCTCCCCAGTCCCTGCCCCTCCCATGTCCCTGAACCTCTCTTGTCCCCAGTCCCTTCCCCAGTCCCTGCCCCTCCCATGTCCCCAGTCCCCTCCCAAGTCCCTGCCCCTGGAAAGTCCCAATCCCCTCCCAAGTCCCTGCCCCTCCCATGTCTCCAGTTTCCTCCCCAGTCCCTGCCACTCCCAAGTCCCTGCCCCTCCCACGTCCCCAATCCCCTCCCAAGTCCCTGCCCCTCCCATGTCCCCAGACCCCTCCCCAGTCCCTACCACTCCAAACTCCCTGCCCCTCCCATGTCTCCCGTCCCCTCCCAATTCCCTGCCCCTCCCATTTCCCCAATCCCCTACCAAGTCCCTGCTCCTCCCATGTCCCCATTCCCCGCCAAAGTCCCTGCCCCTCCCAAGTCCCAAGTCCCCTCCCCAGTCCCTGCCCCTCCCATGTCCCCAGTCCCCTCCCCAGTCCCTGCCCCTCCCAACTCCCTGCCCCTCCCATGTCCCCAGTCACCTCCAAAGTCCGTACCCCTCCCATGTCCCCAGTCCCCTCCCAAGTCCCTGCCCCTCCCAAGTCCCTGCCCCTCCAATGTCCCCAGTCCCCTCCCCAGTTCCTGCCTCTCCTATTTCCCCAGTCCCCGCCCCTACCAAGTCCCTGCCCCTCCCATGTCCCCAGTCCCCTCCCCAGTCCCTGCCACTCCCAAGTCCCTGCCCCTCCCATGTCCCCAATCCCCTCCCTAGTCCCTGCCCCTCCCATTTCCACAGTCTCCTCCCAAGTCCCTGCCCCTCCCATTTCTCCAGTCCCCTCCCAAGTCCCTGCCCCTCCCAAGTCCCCAGTCCCCTCCCCAGTCCCTGCCGCTCCCATGTCCCGACTCCCCACCCAAGTCCCTGCCCCTCCCATGTCTCCCGTCCCCTCCCAATTCCCTGCCCCTCCCATTTCCCCAATCCCCTACCAAGTCCCTGCTCCTCCCATGTCCCCATTCCCCGCCAAAGTCCCTGCCCCTCCCAAGTCCCAAGTCCCCTCCCCAGTCCCTGCCCCTCCCATGTCCCCAGTCCCCTCCCAAGTCCCTGCCCCTGGAAAGTCCCAATCCCCTCCCAAGTCCCTGCCCCTCCCATGTCTCCAGTTTCCTCCCCAGTCCCTGCCACTCCCAAGTCCCTGCCCCTCCCATGTCCCCAATCCCCTCCCTAGTCCCTGCCCCTCCCATTTCCCCAGTCCCCTCCCAAGTCCGTGCCCCTCCCATGTCCCCAGTCCCCTCCCAAGTCCCCAGTCCCCTCCCAAGTCCCTGCCCCTCCCTTGTGCCCAGTCCCCTCCCCAGTCCCTGCCCCTCCCATGTCCCCAGTCCCCACCCAAGTCCCCAGTCCCCTCCCAAGTCCCCAGTCCCCTCCCCAGTCCTTGCCCCTCCCATGTCCCCAGTCACCTCCCAAGTCCCTGCCCCTCCCATGTCCCCAGTCCCCTCCCCAGTCCCTGCCCCTCCCATTTCCCCAATCCCCTACCAAGTCCCTGCTCCTCCCATGTCCCCATTCCCCGCCCAAGTCCCTGCCCCTCCCAAGTCCCCAGTCCCCTCCCCAGTCCTTGCCCCTCCCATGTCCCCAGTCACCTCCCAAGTCCGTGCCCCTCCCATGTCCCCAGTCCCCTCCCAAGTCCCTGCCCCTCCCAAGTCCCTGCCCCTCCCATGTCCCCAGTCCCCTCCCCAGTCCCTGCCACTCCCATGTCCCTGTCCCTCCCTTGTCCCCAGTCCACTCCCCAGTCCCTGCCCCTCCCATGTCCCCAGTCCCCACCCAAGTCCCTGCCCCTCCCAAGTCCCCAGTCCCCTCCCCAGTCCCTGCCCCTTCCATGTCCCCAGTCCCCTCCCAAGTCCTTGTCCTTCCCAAGCCTTGCCCCTCCCAATTCCCCAGTCCCTTCCCCAGTCCCTGCCACTCCCAAGTCCCTGCCCCGCCCATTTCCCCATTCCCCTCCCAAGTCCCTGCCCCTCCCCTGTCCCTGCCCCTCCCAAGTCCCTGCCCCACCCATGTCCCCAATCCCCTCCCAAGTCCCTGGCCCTCCCAAGTCCCCAGTCCCCTCCCATGTCCCTAGTCCCCTTCCCAGTCCCTGCCCCTCCCAAGTCCCTGCCCCTCCCATGTCCCCAGTCCCCTCCCATGTCCCTGCCACTCCCAAGTCCCTGCCCCTCCCATATCCCCAGTCACCTTCAAAGTCCGTGCCCCTCCCATGTCCCCAGTCCCCTCCCAAGTCCCTGCCCCTCCCAAGTCCCTGTCCCTCCAATGTCCCCAGTCCCCTCCCCAGTCCCTGCCCCTGGAAAGTCCCAGTCCCCTCCCCAGTCCCTGCCCCTCCCATGTCCCTGAACCTCCCTTGTCCCCAGTCCCTTCCCCAGCCCCTGCCCCTCCCATGTCCCCAGTCCCCTCCCAAGTCCCTGCCCCTGGAAAGTCCCAATCCCCTCCTAAGTCCCTGCCCCTCCCATGTCTCCAGTTTCCTCCCCAGTCCCTGCCACTCCCAAGTCCCTGCCCCTCCCACGTCCCCAATCCCCTCCCAAGTCCCTGCCCCTCCCATGTCCCCAGACCCCTCCCCAGTCCCTACCACTCCAAACTCCCTGCCCCTCCCATGTCTCCCGTCCCCTCCCAATTCCCTGCCCCTCCCATTTCCCCAATCCCCTACCAAGTCCCTGCTCCTCCCATGTCCCCATTCCCCGCCAAAGTCCCTGCCCCTCCCAAGTCCCAAGTCCCCTCCCCAGTCCCTGCCCCTCCCATGTCCCCAGTCCCCTCCCCAGTCCCTGCCCCTCCCAACTCCCTGCCCCTCCCATGTCCCCCAGTCACCTCCAAAGTCCGTACCCCTCCCATGTCCCCAGTCCCCTCCCAAGTCCCTGCCCCTCCCAAGTCCCTGACCCTCCAATGTCCCCAGTCCCCTCCCCAGTTCCTGCCTCTCCTATTTCCCCAGTCCCCCGCCCCTACCAAGTCCCTGCCCCTCCCATGTCCCCAGTCCCCTCCCCAGTCCCGGCCACTCCCAAGTCCCTGCCCCTCCCATGTCCCCAATCCCCTCCCTAGTCCCTGCCCCTCCCATTTCCACAGTCTCCTCCCAAGTCCCTGCCCCTCCCATTTCTCCAGTCCCCTCCCAAGTCCCTGCCCCTCCCAAGTCCCCAGTCCCCTCCCCAGTCCCTGCCGCTCCCATGTCCCGACTCCCCACCCAAGTCCCTGCCCCTCCCATGTCTCCCGTCCCCTCCCAATTCCCTGCCCCTCCCATTTCCCCAATCCCCTACCAAGTCCCTGCTCCTCCCATGTCCCCATTCCCCTCCCTAGTCCCTGCCCCTCCCATGTCCCCAGTCCCCTCCCAAGTCCCTGCCCCACTGGAAAGTCCCAATCCCCTCCCAAGTCCCTGCCCCTCCCATGTCTCCAGTTTCCTCCCCAGTCCCTGCCACTCCCAAGTCCCTGCCCCTCCCATGTCCCCAATCCCCTCCCTAGTCCCTGCCCCTCCCATTTCCCCAGTCCCCTCCCAAGTCCGTGCCCCTCCCATGTCCCCAGTCCCCTCCCAAGTCCCCAGTCCCCTCCCAAGTCCCTGCCCCTCCCTTGTGCCCAGTCCCCTCCCCAGTCCCTGCCCCTCCCATGTCCCCAGTCCCCACCCAAGTCCCCAGTCCCCTCCCAAGTCCCCAGTCCCCTCCCCAGTCCTTGCCCCTCCCATGTCCCCAGTCACCTCCCAAGTCCCTGCCCCTCCCATGTCCCCAGTCCCCTCCCCAGTCCCTGCCCCTCCCATTTCCCCAATCCCCTACCAAGTCCCTGCTCCTCCCATGTCCCCATTCCCCGCCCAAGTCCCTGCCCCTCCCAAGTCCCCAGTCCCCTCCCCAGTCCTTGCCCCTCCCATGTCCCCAGTCACCTCCCAAGTCCGTGCCCCTCCCATGTCCCCAGTCCCCTCCCAAGTCCCTGCCCCTCCCAAGTCCCTGCCCCTCCCATGTCCCCAGTCCCCTCCCCAGTCCCTGCCACTCCCATGTCCCTGCCCCTCCCTTGTCCCCAGTCCACTCCCCAGTTCCTGCCCCTCCCATGTCCCCAGTCCCCACCCAAGTCCCTGCCCCTCCCAAGTCCCCAGTCCCCTCCCCAGTCCCTGCCCCTTCCATGTCCCCAGTCCCCTCCCAAGTCCTTGTCCTTCCCAAGCCTTGCCCCTCCCAATTCCCCAGTCCCTTCCCCAGTCCCTGCCACTCCCAAGTCCCTGCCCCGCCCATTTCCCCATTCCCCTCCCAAGTCCCTGCCCCTCCCCTGTCCCTGCCCCTCCCAAGTCCCTGCCCCACCCATGTCCCCAATCCCCTCCCAAGTCCCTGGCCCTCCCAAGTCCCCAGTCCCCTCCCATGTCCCTAGTCCCCTTCCCAGTCCCTGCCCCTCCCAAGTCCCTGCCCCTCCCATGTCCCCAGTCCCCTCCCATGTCCCTGCCACTCCCAAGTCCCTGTCCCTCCAATGTCCCCAATCCCCTCCCTAGTCCCTGCCCCTCCCATTTCCACAGTCTCCTCCCAAGTCCCTGCCCCTCCCATTTCTCCAGTCCCCTCCCAAGTCCCTGCCCCTCCCAAGTCCCCAGTCCCCTGCCCAGTCCCTGCCGCTCCCATGTCCCGACTCCCCACCCAAGTCCCTGCTCCTCCCATGTCCCCAGTCCCCTCCCAAGTCCCTGCCCCTGGAAAGTCCCAATCCCCTCCCAAGTCCCTGCCCCTCCCATGTCCCCAGTCCCCTCCCCAGTCCCTGCCACTCCCAAGTCCCTGCCCCTCCCATGTCCCCAATCCCCTCCCTAGTCCCTGCCCCTCCCATTTCCACAGTCTCCTCCCAAGTCCCTGCCCCTCCCATTTCTCCAGTCCCCTCCCAAGTCCCTGCCCCTCCCAAGTCCCCAGTCCCCTCCCCAGTCCCTGCCGCTCCCATGTCCCGACTCCCCACCCAAGTCCCTGCCCCTCCCATGTCCCCAGTCCCCTCCCAAGTCCCTGCCCCTGGAAAGTCCCAATCCCCTCCCAAGTCCCTGCCCCTCCCATGTCTCCAGTTTCCTCCCCAGTCCCTGCCACTCCCAAGTCCCTGCCCCTCCCACGTCCCCAATCCCCTCCCTAGTCCCTGCCCCTCCCATGTCCCCAGACCCCTCCCCAGTCCCTACCACTCCAAACTCCCTGCCCCTCCCATGTCTCCCGTCCCCTCCCAATTCCCTGCCCCTCCCATTTCCCCAATCCCCTACCAAGTCCCTGCTCCTCCCATGTCCCCATTCCCCGCCAAAGTCCCTGCCCCTCCCAAGTCCCAAGTCCCCTCCCCAGTCCCTGCCCCTCCCATGACCCCAGTCCCCTCCCCAGTCCCTGCCCCTCCCAACTCCCTGCCCCTCCCATGTCCCCAGTCACCTCCAAAGTCCGAACCCCTCCCATGTCCCCTGTCCCCTCCCAAGTCCCTGCCCCTCCCAAGTCCCTGCCCCTCCAATGTCCCCAGTCCCCTCCCCAGTTCCTGCCTCTCCTATTTCCCCAGTCCCCGCCCCTACCAAGTCCCTGCCCCTCCCATGTCCCCAGTCCCCTCCCCAGTCCCTGCCCCTCCCATTTCCACAGTCTCCTCCCAAGTCCCTGCCCCTCCCATTTCTCCAGTCCCCTCCCAAGTCCCTGCCCCTCCCAAGTCCCCAGTCCCCTCCCCAGTCCCTGCCGCTCCCATGTCCCGACTCCCCACCCAAGTCCCTGCCCCTCCCATGTCTCCCGTCCCCTCCCAATTCCCTGCCCCTCCCATTTCCCCAATCCCCTACCAAGTCCCTGCTCCTCCCATGTCCCCATTCCCCGCCAAAGTCCCTGCCCCTCCCAAGTCCCAAGTCCCCTCCCCAGTCCCTGCCCCTCCCATGTCCCCAGTCCCCTCCCAAGTCCCTGCCCCTGGAAAGTCCCAATCCCCTCCCAAGTCCCTGCCCCTCCCATGTCTCCAGTTTCCTCCCCAGTCCCTGCCACTCCCAAGTCCCTGCCCCTCCCATGTCCCCAATCCCCTCCCTAGTCCCTGCCCCTCCCATTTCCCCAGTCCCCTCCCAAGTCCGTGCCCCTCCCATGTCCCCAGTCCCCTCCCAAGTCCCTGCCCCTCCCTTGTGCCCAGTCCCCTCCCCAGTCCCTGCCCCTCCCATGTCCCCAGTCCCCACCCAAGTCCCCAGTCCCCTCCCAAGTCCCCAGTCCCCTCCCCAGTCCTTGCCCCTCCCATGTCCCCAGTCACCTCCCAAGTCCCTGCCCCTCCCATGTCCCCAGTCCCCTCCCCAGTCCCTGCCCCTCCCATTTCCCCAATCCCCTACCAAGTCCCTGCTCCTCCCATGTCCCCATTCCCCGCCCAAGTCCCTGCCCCTCCCAAGTCCCCAGTCCCCTCCCCAGTCCTTGCCCCTCCCATGTCCCCAGTCACCTCCCAAGTCTGTGCCCCTCCCATGTCCCCAGTCCCCTCCCAAGTCCCTGCCCCTCCCAAGTCCCTGCCCCTCCCATGTCCCCAGTCCCCTCCCCAGTCCCTGCCACTCCCATGTCCCTGCCCCTCCCTTGTCCCCAGTCCACTCCCCAGTCCCTGCCCCTCCATGTCCCGAGTCCCCACCCAAGTCCCTGCCCCTCCCAAGTCCCCAGTCCCCTCCCCAGTCCCTGCCCCTTCCATGTCCCCAGTCCCCCTCCCAAGTCCTTGTCCTTCCCAAGCCTTGCCCCTCCCAATTCCCCAGTCCCTTCCCCAGTCCCTGCCACTCCTAAGTCCCTGCCCCGCCCATTTCCCCATTCCCCTCCCAAGTCCCTGCCCCTCCCCTGTCCCTGCCCCTCCCAAGTCCCTGCCCCACCCATGTCCCCAATCCCCTCCCAAGTCCCTGGCCCTCCCAAGTCCCCAGTCCCCTCCCATGTCCCTAGTCCCCTTCCCAGTCCCTGCCCCTCCCAAGTCCCTGCCCCTCCCATGTCCCCAGTCCCCTCCCATGTCCCTGCCACTCCCAAGTCCCTGCCCCTCCCATGTCCCCAATCCCCTCCCTAGTCCCTGCCCCTCCCATTTCCACAGTCTCCTCCCAAGTCCCTGCCCCTCCCATTTCTCCAGTCCCCTCCCAAGTCCCTGCCCCTCCCAAGTCCCCAGTCCCCTCCCCAGTCCCTGCCGCTCCCATGTCCCGACTCCCCACCCAAGTCCCTGCTCCTCCCATGTCCCCAGTCCCCTCCCAAGTCCCTGCCCCTGGAAAGTCCCAATCCCCTCCCAAGTCCCTGCCCCTCCCATGTCCCCAGTCCCCTCCCCAGTCCCTGCCACTCCCAAGTCCCTGCCCCTCCCATGTCCCCAATCCCCTCCCTAGTCCCTGCCCCTCCCATTTCCACAGTCTCCTCCCAAGTCCCTGCCCCTCCCATTTCTCCAGTCCCCTCCCAAGTCCCTGCCCCTCCCAAGTCCCCAGTCCCCTCCCCAGTCCATGCCGCTCCCATGTCCCGACTCCCCACCCAAGTCCCTGCCCCTCCCTTGTCCCCAGTCCCCTCCCAAGTCCCTGCCCCTGGAAAGTCCCAATCCCCTCCCAAGTCCCTGCCCCCCCATGTCTCCAGTTTCCTCCCCAGTCCCTGCCACTCCCAAGTCCCTGCCCCTCCCATGTCCCCAATCCCCTCCCTAGTCCCTGCCACTCCCATTTCCCCAGTCCCCTCCCAAGTCCGTGCCCCTCCCATGTCCCCAGTCCCCTCCCAAGTCCCCAGTACACTCCCAAGTCCCTGCCCCTCCCTTGTGCCCAGTCCCCTCCCCAGTCCCTGCCCCTCCCATGTCCCCAGTCCCCACCCAAGTCCCCAGTCCCCTCCCATGTCCCCAGTCCCCTCCCCAGTCCTTGCCCCTCCCATGTCCCCAGTCACCTCCCAAGTCCCTGCCCCTCCCAAGTCCCAAGTCCCCTCCCCAGTCCCTGCCCCTCCCATGTCCCCAGTCCCCTCCCCAGTCCCTGCCCCTCCCAAGTCCCTGCCCCTCCCATGTCCCCAGTCACCTTCAAAGTCCGTGCCCCTCCCATGTCCCCAGTCCCCTCCCAAGTCCCTGCCCCTCCCAAGTCCCTGTCCCTCCAATGTCCCCAGTCCCCTCCCCAGTTAATGCCTCTCCCATTTCCCCAGTCCCCTCCCCAGTCCCCTCCCCTCCCAAGTCCCTGCCCCTCCCATGTCCCCAGTCCCCTCCCCAGTCCCTGCCACTCCCAAGTCCCTGCCCCTCCCATGTCCCCAATCCCCTCCCTAGTCCCTGCCCCTCCCATTTCCACAGTCCCCTCCCAAGTCCCTGCCCCTCCCATTTCTCCAGTCCCCTCCCAAATCCCTGCCCCTCCCAAGTCCCCAGTCCCCTCCCCAGTCCCTGCCCCTGGAAAGTCCCAGTCCCCTCCCCAGTCCCTGCCCCTTCCATGTCCCTGAACCTCCCTTGTCCCCAGTCCCTTCCCCAGTCCCTGCCCCTCCCATGTCCCCAGTCCCCTCCCAAGTCCCTGCCCCTGGAAAGTCCCAATCCCCTCCCAAGTCCCTGCCCCTCCCATGTCTCCAGTTTCCTCCCCAGTCCCTGCCACTCCCAGGTCCCTGCCCCTCCCAAGTCCCCAATCCCCTCCCAAGTCCCTGCCCCTCCCATGTCCCCAGACCCCTCCCCAGTCCCTACCACTCCCAACTCCCTGCCCCTCCCATGTCTCCCGTCCCCTCCCAATTCCCTGCCCCTCCCATTTCCCCAATCCCCTCCCAAGTCCCTGCCCCTCCCATGTCTCCAGTTTCCTCCCCAGTCCCTGCCACTCCCAAGTCCCTGCCCCTCCCACGTCCCCAATCCCCTCCCAAGTCCCTGCCCCTCCCATGTCCCCAGACCCCCCCCAGTCCCTACCACTCCCAACTCCCTGCCCCTCCCATGTCTCCCGTCCCCTCCCAATTCCCTGCCCCTCCCATTTCCCCAATCCCCTACCAAGTCCCTGCTCCTCCCATGTCCCAAGTCCCCTCCCCAGTCCCTGCCCCTCCCATGTCCCCAGTCCCCTCCCCAGTCCCTGCCGCTCCCATGTCCCGACTCCCCACCCAAGTCCCTGCCCCTCCCATGTCCCCAGTCCCCTCCCAAGTCCCTGCCCCTGGAAAGTCCCAATCCCCTCCCAAGTCCCTGCCCCTCCCATGTCCCCAATCCCCTCCCTAGTCCCTGCCCCTCCCATTTCCCCAGTCCCCTCCCAAGTCCCTGCCCCTCCCTTGTGCCCAGTCCCCTCCCCAATCCCTGCCCCTCCCATGTCCCCAGTCCCCACCCAAGTCCCCAGTCCCCTCCCAAGTCCCCAGTCCCCTCCCCAGTCCTTGCCCCTCCCATGTCCCCAGTCACCTCCCAAGTCCCTGCCCCTCCCATGTCCCCATTCCCCGCCCAAGTCCCTGCCCCTCCCAAGTCCCCAGTCCCCTCCCCAGTCCTTGCCCCTCCCATGTCCCCAGTCACCTCCCAAGTCCGTGCCCCTCCCATGTCCCCAGTCCCCTCCCAAGTCCCTGCCCCTCCCAAGTCCCTGCCCCTCCCATGTCCCCAGTCCCCTCCCCAGTCCCTGCCACTCCCATGTCCCTGCCCCTCCCTTGTCCCCAGTCCACTCCCCAGTCCCTGCCCCTCCCATGTCCCCAGTCCCCTCCCCAGTCCCTGCCCCTTCCATGTCCCCAGTCCCCTCCCAAGTCCTTGTCCTTCCCAAGCCTTGCCCCTCCCAATTCCCCAGTCCCTTCCCCAGTCCCTGCCACTCCCAAGTCCCTGCCCCGCCCATTTCCCCATTCCCCTCCCAAGTCCCTGCCCCTCCCCTGTCCCTGCCCCTCCCAAGTCCCTGCCCCACCCATGTCCCCAATCCCCTCCCAAGTCCCTGGCACTCCCAAGTCCCCAGTCCCCTCCCATGTCCCTAGTCCCCTTCCCAGTCCCTGCCCCTCCCAAGTCCCTGCCCCTCCCCCAAGTCCCTGCCCCTCCCATGTCTCCAGTTTCCTCCCCAGTCCCTGCCACTCCCAAGTCCCTGCCCCTCCCAAGTCCCCAATCCCCTCCCAAGTCCCTGCCCCTCCCATGTCCCCAGACCCCTCCCCAGTCCCTACCACTCCCAACTCCCTGCCCCTCCCATGTCTCCCGTCCCCTCCCAATTCCCTGCCCCTCCCATTTCCCCAATCCCCTCCCAAGTCCCTGCCCCTCCCATGTCTCCAGTTTCCTCCCAAGTCCCTGCCACTCCCAAGTCCCTGCCCCTCCCACGTCCCCAATCCCCTCCCAAGTCCCTGCCCCTCCCATGTCCCCAGACCCCTCCCCAGTCCCTACCACTCCCAACTCCCTGCCCCTCCCATGTCTCCCTTCCCCTCCCAATTCCCTGCCCCTCCCATATCCCCAATCCCCTACCAAGTCCCTGCTCCTCCCATGTCCCCATTCCCCGCCAAAGTCCCTGCCCCTCCCAAGTCCCAAGTCCCCTCCCCAGTCCCTGCCCCTCCCATATCCCCAGTCCCCTCCCCAGTCCCTGCCCCTCCCAACTCCCTGCCCCTCCCATGTCCCCAGTCACCTCCAAAGTCCGTACCCCTCCCATGTTCCCAGTCCCCTCCCAAGTCCCTGCCCCTCCCAAGTCCCTGCCCCTCCAATGTCCCCAGTCCCCTCCCCAGTTCCTGCCTCTCCTATTTCCCCAGTCCCCTCCCCTACCAAGTCCCTGCCCCTCCCATGTCCCCAGTCCCCTCCCCAGTCCCTGCCACTCCCAAGTCCCTGCCCCTCCCATGTCCCCAATCCCCTCCCTAGTCCCTGCCCCTCCCATTTCCACAGTCTCCTCCCAAGTCCCTGCCCCTCCCATTTCTCCAGTCCCCTCCCAAGTCCCTGCCCCTCCCAAGTCCCCAGTCCCCTCCCCAGTCCCTGCCGCTCCCATGTCCCGACTCCCCACCCAAGTCCCTGCCCCTCCCATGTCCCCAGTCCCCTCCCAAGTCCCTGCCCCTGGAAAGTCCCAATCCCCTCCCAAGTCCCTGCCCCTCCCATGTCTCCAGTTTCCTCCCCAGTCCCTGCCACTCCCAACTCCCTGCCCCTCCCATGTCCCCAATCCCCTCCCTAGTCCCTGCCCCTCCCATTTCCCCAGTCCCCTCCCAAGTCCGTGCCCCTCCCATGTCACCAGTCCCCTCCCAAGTCCCTGCCCCTCCCTTGTGCCCAGTCCCCTCCCCCTCCCATGTCCCCAGTCCCCTCCCAAGTCCCCAGTCCCCTCCCCAGTCCTTGCCCCTCCCATGTCCCCAGTCACCTCCCAAGTCCCTGCCCCTCCCAAGTCCCAAGTCCCCTCCCCAGTCCCTGCCCCTCCCATGTCCCCAGTCCCCTCCCCAGTCCCTGCCCCTCCCAAGTCCCTGCCCCTCCCATGTCCCCAGTCACCTTCAAAGTCCGTGCCCCTCCCATGTCCCCAGTCCCCTCCCAAGTCCCTGCCCCTCCCAAGTCCCTGTCCCTCCAATGTCCCCAGTTCCCTCCCCAGTTCCTGCCTCTCCCATTTCCCCAGTCCCCTCCCCAGTCCCTGCCCCTCCCAAGTCCCTGCCCCTCCCATGTCCCCAGTCACCTTCAAAGTCCCTGCCCCTCCCATGTCCCCAGTCCCCTCCCCAGTCCCTGCCACTCCCAAGTCCCTGCCCCTCCCATGTCCCCAATCCCCTCCCTAGTCCCTGCCCCTCCCATTTCCACAGTCCCCTCCCAAGTCCCTGCCCCTCCCATTTCTCCAGTCCCCTCCCAAATCCCTGCCCCTCCCAAGTCCCCAGTCCCCTCCCCAGTCCCTGCCCCTGGAAAGTCCCAGTCCCCTCCCCAGTCCCTGCCCCTCCCATGTCCCTGAACCTCCCTTGTCCCCAGTCCCTTCCCCAGTCCCTGCCCCTCCCATGTCCCCAATCCCCTCCCAAGTCCCTACCCCTGGAAAGTCCCAATCCCCTCCCAAGTCCCTGCCCCTCCCATGTCTCCAGTTTCCTCCCCAGTCCCTGCCACTCCCAAGTCCCTGCCCCTCCCAAGTCCCCAATCCCCTCCCAAGTCCCTGCCCCTCCCATGTCCCCAGACCCCTCCCCAGTCCCTACCACTCCCAACTCCCTGCCCCTCCCATGTCTCCCGTCCCCTCCCAATTCCCTGCCCCTCCCATTTCCCCAATCCCCTCCCAAGTCCCTGCCCCTCCCATGTCTCCAGTTTCCTCCCCAGTCCCTGCCACTCCCAAGTCCCTGCCCCTCCCACGTCCCCAATCCCCTCCCAAGTCCCTGCCCCTCCCATGTCCCCAGACCCCTCCCCAGTCCCTACCACTCCCAACTCCCTGCCCCTCCCATGTCTCCCGTCCCCTCCCAATTCCCTGCCCCTCCCATTTCCCCAATCCCCTCCCAAGTCCCTGCTCCTCCCATGTCCCCATTCCCCGCCAAAATCCCTGCCCCTCCCAAGTCCCAAGTCCCCTCCCCAGTCCCTGCCCCTCCCATGTCCCCAGTCCCCTCCCCAGTCCCTGCCCCTCCCAACTCCCTGCCCCTCCCATGTCCCCAGTCACCTCCAAAGTCCGTACCCCTCCCATGTCCCCAGTCCCCTCCCAAGTCCCTGCCCCTCCCAAGTCCCTGCCCCTCCAATGTCCCCAGTCCCCTCCCCAGTTCCTGCCTCTCCTATTTCCCCAGTCCCCTCCCCTACCAAGTCCCTGCCCCTCACATGTCCCCAGTCCCTGCCACTCCCAAGTCCCTGCCCCTCCCATGTCCCCAATCCCCTCCCTAGTCCCTGCCCCTCCCATTTCCACAGTCTCCTCCCAAGTCCCTGCCCCTCCCATTTCTCCAGTCCCCTCCCAAGTCCCTGCCCCTCCCAAGTCCCCAGTCCCCTCCCCAGTCCCTGCCGCTCCCATGTCCCGACTCCCCACCCAAGTCCCTGCCCCTCCCATGTCCCCAGTCCCCTCCCAAGTCCCTGCCCCTGGAAAGTCCCAATCCCCTCCCAAGTCCCTGCCCCTCCCATGTCTCCAGTTTCCTCCCCAGTCCCTGCCACTCCCAAGTCCCTGCCCCTCCCATGTCCCCAATCCCCTCCCTAGTCCCTGCCCCTCCCATTTCCCCAGTCCCCTCCCAAGTCCGTGCCCCTCCCATGTCCCCAGTCCCCTCCCAAGTCCCCAGTCCCCTCCCAAGTCCCTGCCCCTCCCTTGTGCCCAGTCCCCTCCCCAGTCCCTGCCCCTCCCATGTCCCCAATCCCCACCCAAGTCCCCAGTCCCCTCCCAAGTCCCCAGTCCCCTCCCCAGTCCTTGCCCCTCCCATATCCCCAGTCACCTCCCAAGTCCCTGCCCCTCCCATGTCCCCAGTCCCCTCCCCAGTCCCTTCCCCTCCCATTTCCCCAATCCCCTACCAAGTCCCTGCTCCTCCCATGTCCCCATTCCCCGCCCAAGTCCCTGCCCCTCCCAAGTCCCCAGTCCCCTCCCCAGTCCTTGTCCTTCCCAAGCCTTGCCCCTCCCAATTCCCCAGTCCCTTCCCCAGTCCCTGCCACTCCCAAGTCCCTGCCCCGCCCATTTCCCCATTCCCCTCCCAAGTCCCTGCCCCTCCCCTGTCCCTGCCCCTCCCAAGTCCCTGCCCCACCCATGTCCCCAATCCCCTCCCAAGTCCCTGGCCCTCCCAAGTCCCCAGTCCCCTCCCATGTCCCTAGTCCCCTTCCCAGTCCCTGCCCCTCCCAACTCCCTGCCCCTCCCATGTCCCCAATCCCCTCCCTAGTCCCTGCCCCTCCCATTTCCACAGTCTCCTCCCAAGTCCCTGCCCCTCCCATTTCTCCAGTCCCCTCCCAAGTCCCTACCCTCCCAAGTCCCCAGTCCCCTCCCCAGTCCCTTCCGCTCCCATGTCCCGACTCCCCACCCAAGTCCCTGCCCCTCCCATGTCCCCAGTCCCCTCCCAAGTCCCTGCCCCTGGAAAGTCCCAATCCCCTCCCAAGTCCCTGCCCCTCCCATGTCTCCAGTTTCCTCCCCAGTCCCTGCCACTCCCAAGTCCCTGCCCCTCCCATGTCCCCAATCCCCTCCCTAGTCCCTGCCCCTCCCATTTCCCCAGTCCCCTCCCAAGTCCGTGCCCCTCCCATGTCCCCAGTCCCCTCCCAAGTCCCCAGTCCCCTCCCAAGTCCCTGTCCCTCCCTTGTGCCCAGTCCCCTCCCCAGTCCCTGCCCCTCCCATGTCCCCAGTCCCCACCCAAGTCCCCAGTCCCCTCCCAAGTCCCCAGTCCCCCTCCCCAGTCCTTGCCCCTCCCATGTCCCCAGTCACCTCCCAAGTCCCAGCCCCTCCCAAGTCCCAAGTCCCCTCCCCAGTCCCTGCCCCTCCCATGTCCCCAGTCCCCTCCCCAGTCCCTGCCCCTCCCAACTCCCTGACCCTCCCATGTCCCCAGTCACCTTCAAAGTCCGTGCCCCTCCCATGTCCCCAGTCCCCTCCCAAGTCCCTGCCCCTCCCAAGTCCCTGTCCCTCCAATGTCCCCAGTCCCCTCCCCAGTTCCTGCCTCTCCCATTTCCCCAGTCCCCTCCCCTCCCAAGTCCCTGCCCCTCCCATGTCCCCAGTCCCCTCCCCAGTCCCTGCCACTCTCAAGTCCCTGCCCCTCCCATGTCCCCAATCCCCTCCCTAGTCCCTGCCCCTCCCATTTCCACAGTCCCCTCCCAAATCCCTGCCCCTCCCAAGTCCCCAGTCCCCTCCCCAGTCCCTGCCCCTGGAAAGTCCCAGTCCCCTCCCCAGTCCCTGCCCCTCCCATGTCCCTGAACCTCCCTTGTCCCCAGTCCCTTCCCCAGTCCCTGCCCCTCCCATGTCCCCAGTCCCCTCCCAAGTCCCTGCCCCTGGAAAGTCCCAATCCCCTCCCAAGTCCCTGCCCCTCCCATGTCTCCAGTTTCCTGCCCAGTCCCTGCCACTCCCAAGTCCCTGCCCCTCCCAAGTCCCCAATCCCCTCCCAAGTCCCTGCCCCTCCCATGTCCCCAGACCCCTCCCCAGTCCCTACCATTCCCAACTCCCTGCCCCTCCCATGTCTCCCGTCCCCTCCCAATTCCCTGCCCCTCCCATTTCCCCAATCCCCTCCCAAGTCCCTGCCCCTCCCATGTCTCCAGTTTCCTCCCCAGTCCCTGCCACTCCCAAGTCCCTGCCCCTCCCACGTCCCCAATCCCCTCCCAAGTCCCTGCCCCTCCCATGTCCCCAATCCCCTCCCAAGTCCCTGCCCCTGGAAAGTCCCAATCCCCTCCCAAGTCCCTGCCCCTCCCATGTCTCCAGTTTCCTCCCCAGTCCCTGCCACTCCCAAGTCCCTGCCCCTCCCAAGTCCCCAATCCCCTCCCAAGTCCCTGCCCCTCCCATGTCCCCAGACCCCTCCCCAGTCCCTACCACTCCCAACTCCCTGCCCCTCCCATGTCTCCCGTCCCCTCCCAATTCCCTGCCCCTCCCATTTCCCCAATCCCCTCCCAAGTCCCTGCCCCTCCCATGTCTCCAGTTTCCTCCCCAGTCCCTGCCACTCCCAAGTCCCTGCCCCTCCCACGTCCCCAATCCCCTCCCAAGTCCCTGCCCCTCCCATGTCCCCAGACCCCTCCCCAGTCCCTACCACTCCCAACTCCCTGCCCCTCCCATGTCTCCCGTCCCCTCCCAATTCCCTGCCCCTCCCATTTCCCCAATCCCCTACCAAGTCCCTGCTCCTCCCATGTCCCCATTCCCCGCCAAAATCCCTGCCCCTCCCAAGTCCCAAGTCCCCTCCCCAGTCCCTGCCCCTCCCATGTCCCCAGTCCCCTCCCCAGTCCCTGCCCCTCCCAACTCCCTGCCCCTCCCATGTCCCCAGTCACCTCCAAAGTCCGTACCCCTCCCATGTCCCCAGTCCCCTCCCAAGTCCCTGCCCCTCCCAAGTCCCTGTCCCTCCAATGTCCCCAGTCCCCTCCCCAGTTCCTGCCTCTCCTATTTCCCCAGTCCCCTCCCCTACCAAGTCCCTGCCCCTCACATGTCCCCAGTCCCTGCCACTCCCAAGTCCCTGCCCCTCCCATGTCCCCAATCCCCTCCCTAGTCCCTGCCCCTCCCATTTCCACAGTCTCCTCCCAAGTCCCTGCCCCTCCCATTTCTCCAGTCCCCTCCCAAGTCCCTGCCCCTCCCAAGTCCCCAGTCCCCTCCCCAGTCCCTGCCGCTCCCATGTCCCGACTCCCCACCCAAGTCCCTGCCCCTCCCATGTCCCCAGTCCCCTCCCAAGTCCCTGCCCCTGGAAAGTCCCAATCCCCTCCCAAGTCCCTGCCCCTCCCATGTCTCCAGTTTCCTCCCCAGTCCCTGCCACTCCCAAGTCCCTGCCCCTCCCATGTCCCCAATCCCCTCCCTAGTCCCTGCCCCTCCCATTTCCCCAGTCCCCTCCCAAGTCCGTGCCCCTCCCATGTCCCCAGTCCCCTCCCAAGTCCCCAGTCCCCTCCCAAGTCCCTGCCCCTCCCTTGTGCCCAGTCCCCTCCCCAGTCCCTGCCCCTCCCATGTCCCCAATCCCCACCCAAGTCCCCAGTCCCCTCCCAAGTCCCCAGTCCCCTCCCCAGTCCTTGCCCCTCCCATGTCCCCAGTCACCTCCCAAGTCCCTGCCCCTCCCATGTCCCCAGTCCCCTCCCCAGTCCCTTCCCCTCCCATTTCCCCAATCCCCTACCAAGTCCCTGCTCCTCCCATGTCCCCATTCCCCGCCCAAGTCCCTGCCCCTCACAAGTCCCCAGTCCCCTCCCCAGTCCTTGCCCCTCCCATGTCCCCAGTCACCTCCCAAGTCCGTGCCCCTCCCATGTCCCCAGTCCCCTCCCAAGTCCCTGCCCCTCCCAAGTCCCTGCCCCTCCCATGTCCCCAGTCCCCTCCCCAGTCCCTGCCACTCCCACGTCCCTGCCCCTCCCATGTCCCCAGTCCACTCCCCAGTCCCTGCCCCTCCCATGTCCCCAGTCCCCACCCAAGTCCCTGCCCCTCCCAAGTCCCCAGTCCCCTCCCCAGTCCCTGCCCCTTCCATGTCCCCAGTCCCCTCCCAAGTCCTTGTCCTTCCCAAGCCTTGCCCCTCCCAATTCCCCAGTCCCTTCCCCAGTCCCTGCCACTCCCAAGTCCCTGCCCCGCCCATTTCCCCATTCCCCTCCCAAGTCCCTGCCCCTCCCCTGTCCCTGCCCCTCCCAAGTCCCTGCCCCACCCATGTCCCCAATCCCCTCCCAAGTCCCTGGCCCTCCCAAGTCCCCAGTCCCCTCCCATGTCCCTAGTCCCCTTCCCAGTCCCTGCCCCTCCCAACTCCCTGCCCCTCCCATGTCCCCAATCCCCTCCCTAGTCCCTGCCCCTCCCATTTCCACAGTCTCCTCCCAAGTCCCTGCCCCTCCCATTTCTCCAGTCCCCTCCCAAGTCCCTACCCTCCCAAGTCCCCAGTCCCCTCCCCAGTCCCTGCCGCTCCCATGTCCCGACTCCCCACCCAAGTCCCTGCCCCTCCCATGTCCCCAGTCCCCTCCCAAGTCCCTGCCCCTGGAAAGTCCCAATCCCCTCCCAAGTCCCTGCCCCTCCCATGTCTCCAGTTTCCTCCCCAGTCCCTGCCACTCCCAAGTCCCTGCCCCTCCCATGTCCCCAATCCCCTCCCTAGTCCCTGCCCCTCCCATTTCCCCAGTCCCCTCCCAAGTCCGTGCCCCTCCCATGTCCCCAGTCCCCTCCCAAGTCCCCAGTCCCCTCCCAAGTCCCTGCCCCTCCCTTGTGCCCAGTCCCCTCCCCAGTCCCTGCCCCTCCCATGTCCCCAGTCCCCACCCAAGTCCCCAGTCCCCTCCCAAGTCCCCAGTCCCCTCCCCAGTCCTTGCCCCTCCCATGTCCCCAGTCACCTCCCAAGTCCCAGCCCCTCCCAAGTCCCAAGTCCCCTCCCCAGTCCCTGCCCCTCCCATATCCCCAGTCCCCTCCCCAGTCCCTGCCCCTCCCAACTCCCTGACCCTCCCATGTCCCCGGTCACCTTCAAAGTCCGTGCCCCTCCCATGTCCCCAGTCCCCTCCCAAGTCCCTGCCCCTCCCAAGTCCCTGTCCCTCCAATGTCCCCAGTCCCCTCCCCAGTTCCTGCCTCTCCCATTTCCCCAGTCCCCTCCCCTCCCAAGTCCCTGCCCCTCCCATGTCCCCAGTCCCCTCCCCAGTCCCTGCCACTCTCAAGTCCCTGCCCCTCCAATGTCCCCAATCCCCTCCCTAGTCCCTGCCCCTCCCATTTCCACAGTCCCCTCCCAAATCCCTGCCCCTCCCAAGTCCCCAGTCCCCTCCCCAGTCCCTGCCCCTGGAAAGTCCCAGTCCCCTCCCCAGTCCCTGCCCCTCCCATGTCCCTGAACCTCCCTTGTCCCCAGTCCCTTCCCCAGTCCCTGCCCCTCCCATGTCCCCAGTCCCCTCCCAAGTCCCTGCCCCTGGAAAGTCCCAATCCCCTCCCAAGTCCCTGCCCCTCCCATGTCTCCAGTTTCCTGCCCAGTCCCTGCCACTCCCAAGTCCCTGCCCCTCCCAAGTCCCCAATCCCCTCCCAAGTCCCTGCCCCTCCCATGTCCCCAGACCCCTCCCCAGTCCCTACCATTCCCAACTCCCTGCCCCTCCCATGTCTCCCGTCCCCTCCCAATTCCCTGCCCCTCCCATTTCCCCAATCCCCTCCCAAGTCCCTGCCCCTCCCATGTCTCCAGTTTCCTCCCCAGTCCCTGCCACTCCCAAGTCCCTGCCCCTCCCACGTCCCCAATCCCCTCCCAAGTCCCTGCCCTCCCATGTCCCCAGACCCCTCCCCAGTCCCTACCACTCCCAACTCCCTGCCCCTCCCATGTCTCCCGTCCCCTCCCAATTCCCTGCCCCTCCCATTTCCCCAATCCCCTACCAAGTCCCTGCTCCTCCCATGTCCCCATTCCCCTCCCAAGTCCCTGGCCCTCCCAAGTCCCCAGTCCCCTCCCATGTCCCTAGTCCCCTTCCCAGTCCCTGCCCCTCCCAACTCCCTGCCCCTCCCATGTCCCCAGTCACCTCCAAAGTCCGTACCCCTCCCATGTCCCCAGTCCCCTCCCAAGTCCCTGCCCCTCCCAAGTCCCTGCCCCTCCAATGTCCCCAGTCCCCTCCCCAGTTCCTGCCTCTCCTATTTCCCCAGTCCCCTCCCCTACCAAGTCCCTGCCCCTCCCATGTCCCCAGTCCCCTCCCCAGTCCCTGCCACTCCCAAGTCCCTGCCCCTCCCATGTCCCCAATCCCCTCCCTACTCCCTGCCCCTCCCATTTCCACAGTCTCCTCCCAAGTCCCTGCCCCTCCCAATTCTCCAGTCCCCTCCCAAGTCCCTGCCCCTCCCAAGTCCCCAGTCCCCTCCCCAGTCCCTGCCGCTCCCATGTCCCGACTCCCCACCCAAGTCCCTGCCCCTCCCATGTCCCCAGTCCCCTCCCAAGTCCCTGCCCCTGGAAAGTCCCAATCCCCTCCCAAGTCCCTGCCCCTCCCATGTCTCCAGTTTCCTCCCCAGTCCCTGCCACTCCCAAGTCCCTGCCCCTCCCATGTCCCCAATCCCCTCCCTAGTCCCTGCCCCTCCCATTTCCCCAGTCCCCTCCCAAGTCCGTGCCCCTCCCATGTCCCCAGTCCCCTCCCAAGTCCCCAGTCCCCTCCCCAGTCCTTGCCCCTCCCATGTCCCCAGTCACCTCCCAAGTCCCTGCCCCTCCCAAGTCCCAAGTCCCCTCCCCAGTCCCTGCCCCTCCCATGTCCCCAGTCCCCTCCCCAGTCCCTGCCCCTCCCAACTCCCTGCCCCTCCCATGTCACCAGTCACCTTCAAAGTCCGTGCCCCTCCCATGTCCCCAGTCCCCTCCCAAGTCCCTGCCCCTCCCAAGTCCCTGTCCCTCCAATGTCCCCAGTCCCCTCCCCAGTTCCTGCCTCTCCCATTTCCCCAGTCCCCTCCCCTCCCAAGTCCCTGCCCCTCCCATGTCCCCAGTCCCCTCCCCAGTCCCTGCCACTCCCAAGTCCCTGCCCCTCCCATGTCCCCAATCCCCTCCCTAGTCCCTGCCCCTCCCATTTCCACAGTCCCCTCCCAAATCCCTGCCCCTCCCAAGTCCCCAGTCCCCTCCCCAGTCCCTGCCCCTGGAAAGTCCCAGTCCCCTCCCCAGTCCCTGCCCCTCCCATGTCCCTGAACCTCCCTTGTCCCCAGTCCCTTCCCCAGTCCCTGCCCCTCCCATGTCCCCAGTCCCCTCCCAAGTCCCTGCCCCTGGAAAGTCCCAATCCCCTCCCAAGTCCCTGCCCCTCCCATGTCTCCAGTTTCCTCCCCAGTCCCTGCCACTCCCAAGTCCCTGCCCCTCCCAAGTCCCCAATCCCCTCCCAAGTCCCTGCCCCTCCCATGTCCCCAGACCCCTCCCCAGTCCCTACCATTCCCAACTCCCTGCCCCTCCCATGTCTCCCGTCCCCTCCCAATTCCCTGCCCCTCCCATTTCCCCAATCCCCTCCCAAGTCCCTGCCCCTCCCATGTCTCCAGTTTCCTCCCCAGTCCCTGCCACTCCCAAGTCCCTGCCCCTCCCACGTCCCCAATCCCCTCCCAAGTCCCTGCCCTCCCATGTCCCCAGACCCCTCCCCAGTCCCTACCACTCCCAACTCCCTGCCCCTCCCATGTCTCCCGTCCCCTCCCAATTCCCTGCCCCTCCCATTTCCCCAATCCCCTACCAAGTCCCTGCTCCTCCCATGTCCCCATTCCCCGCCAAAGTCCCTGCCCCTCCCAAGTCCCAAGTCCCCTCCCCAGTCCCTGCCCCTCCCATGTCCCCAGTCCCCTCCCCAGTCCCTGCCCCTCCCAACTCCCTGCCCCTCCCATGTCCCCAGTCACCTCCAAAGTCCGTACCCCTCCCATGTCCCCAGTCCCCTCCCAAGTCCCTGCCCCTCCCAAGTCCCTGCCCCTCCAATGTCCCCAGTCCCCTCCCCAGTTCCTGCCTCTCCTATTTCCCCAGTCCCCTCCCCTACCAAGTCCCTGACCCTCCCATGTCCCCAGTCCCCTCCCCAGTCCCTGCCACTCCAAGTCCCTGCCCCTCCCATGTCCCCAATCCCCTCCCTAGTCCCTGCCCCTCCCATTTCCACAGTCTCCTCCCAAGTCCCTGCCCCTCCCATTTCTCCAGTCCCCTCCCAAGTCCTGCCCCTCCCAAGTCCCCAGTCCCTGCCGCTCCCATGTCCCGACTCCCAACCCAAGTCCCTGCCCCTCCCATGTCCCCAGTCCCCTCCCAAGTCCCTGCCCCTGGAAAGTCCCAATCCCCTCCCAAGTCCCTGCCCCTCCCATGTCTCCAGTTTCCTCCCCAGTCCCTGCCACTCCCAAGTCCCTGCCCCTCCCATGTCCCCAATCCCCTCCCTAGTCCCTGCCCCTCCCATTTCCCCAGTCCCCTCCCAAGTCCGTGCCCCTCCCATGTCCCCAGTCCCCTCCCAAGTCCCCAGTCCCCTCCCAAGTCCCTGCCCCTCCCTTGTGCCCAGTCCCCTCCCCAGTCCCTGCCCCTCCCATGTCCCCAGTCCCCACCCAAGTCCCCAGTCCCCTCCCAAGTACCAGTCCACTCCTTAGTCCTTGCCCCTCCCATGTCCCCAGTCCCCTCCCCAGTCCCTGCCGCTGCCATGTCCCGACTCCCCACCCAAGTCCCTGCCCCTCCCATGTCCCCAGTCAACTCCCAAGTCCCTGCCCCTGGAAAGTCCCAATCCCCTCCCAAGTCCCTGCCCCTCCCATGTCTCCAGTTTCCTCCCCAGTCCCTGCCACTCCCAAGTCCCTGCCCCTCCCATGTCCCCAGTCCCCTCCCCAGTCCCTGCCCCTCCCAACTCCCTGCCCCTCCCATGTCCCCAGTCACCTTCAAAGTCCGTGCCCCTCCCATGTCCCCAGTCCCCTCCCAAGTCCCTGCCCCTCCCAAGTCCCTGTCCCTCCAATGTCCCCAGTCCCCTCCCCAGTTCCTGCCTCTCCCATTTCCCCAGTCCCCTCCCCTCCCAAGTCCCTGCCCCTCCCATGTCCCCAGTCCCCTCCCCAGTCCCTGCCACTCCCAAGTCCCTGCCCCTCCCATGTCCCCAATCCCCTCCCTGCCCTGCCCTCCCATTTCCACAGTCCCCTCCCAAATCCCTGCCCCTCCCAAGTCCCCAGTCCCCTCCCCAGTCCCTGCCCCTGGAAAGTCCCAGTCCCCTCCCCAGTCCCTGCCCCTCCCATGTCCCTGAACCTCCCTTGTCCCCAGTCCCTTCCCCAGTCCCTGCCCCTCCCATGTCCCCAGTCCCCTCCCAAGTCCCTGCCCCTGGAAAGTCCCAATCCCCTCCCAAGTCCCTGCCCCTCCCATGTCTCCAGTTTCCTCCCCAGTCCCTGCCACTCCCAAGTCCCTGCCCCTCCCAAGTCCCCAATACCCTCCCAAGTCCCTGCCCCTCCCATGTCCCCAGACCCCTCCCCAGTCCCTACCATTCCCAACTCCCTGCCCCTCCCATGTCTCCCGTCCCCTCCCAATTCCCTGCCCCTCCCATTTCCCCAATCCCCTCCCAAGTCCCTGCCCCTCCCATGTCTCCAGTTTCCTCCCCAGTCCCTGCCACTCCCAAGTCCTTGCCCCTCCCACGTCCCCAATCCCCTCCCAAGTCCCTGCCCTCCCATGTCCCCAGACCCCTCCCCAGTCCCTACCACTCCCAATTCCCTGCCCCTCCCATGTCTCCCGTCCCCTCCCAATTCCCTGCCCCTCCCATTTCCCCAATCCCCTACCAAGTCCCTGCTCCTCCCATGTCCCCATTCCCCGCCAAAGTCCCTGCCCCTCCCAAGTCCCAAGTCCCCTCCCCAGTCCCTGCCCCTCCCATGTCCCCAGTCCCCTCCCCAGTCCCTGCCCCTCCCAACTCCCTGCCCCTCCCATGTCCCCAGTCACCTCCAAAGTCCGTACCCCTCCCATGTCCCCAGTCCCCTCCCAAGTCCCTGCCCCTCCAATGTCCCCAGTCCCCTCCCCAGTTCCTGCCTCTCCTATTTCCCCAGTCCCCTCCCCTACCAAGTCCCTGCCCCTCCCATGTCCCCAGTCCCCTCCCCAGTCCCTGCCACTCCCAAGTCCCTGCCCCTCCCATGTCCCCCATCCCCTCCCTAGTCCCTGCCCCTCCCATTTCCACAGTCTCCTCCCAAGTCCCTGCCCCTCCCATTTCTCCAGTCCCCTCCCAAGTCCCTGCCCCTCCCAAGTCCCCAGTCCCTGCCGCTCCCATGTCCCGACTCCCCACCCAAGTCCCTGCCCCTCCCATGTCCCCAGTCCCCTCCCAAGTCCCTGCCCCTGGAAAGTCCCAATCCCCTCCCAAGTCCCTGCCCCTCCCATGTCTCCAGTTTCCTCCCCAGTCCCTGCCACTCCCAAGTCCCTGCCCCTCCCATGTCCCCAATCCCCTCCCAAGTCCCCAGTCCCCTCCCAAGTCCCTGCCCCTCCCTTGTGCCCAGTCCCCTCCCCAGTCCCTGCCCCTCCCATGTCCCCAGTCCCCACCCAAGTCCCCAGTCCCCTCCCAAGTCCCCAGTCCACTCCCCAGTCCTTGCCCCTCCCATGTCCCCAGTCACCTCCCAAGTCCCTGCCCCTCCCATGTCCCCAGTCCCCTCCCCAGTCCCTGCCCCTCCCATTTCCCCAATCCCCTACCAAGTCCCTGCTCCTCCCATGTCCCCATTCCCCGCCCAAGTCCCTGCCCCTCCCAAGTCCCCAGTCCCCTCCCCAGTCCTTGCCCCTCCCATGTCCCCAGTCACCTCCCAAGTCCGTGCCCCTCCCATGTCCCCAGTCCCCTCCCAAGTCCCTGCCCCTCCCAAGTCCCTGCCCCTCCCATGTCCCCAGTCCCCTCCCCAGTCCCTGCCACTCCCATGTCCCTGCCCCTCCCATGTCCCCAGTCCACTCCCCAGTCCCTGCCCCTCCCATGTCCCCAGTCCCCACCCAAGTCCCTGCCCCTCCCAAGTCCCCAGTCCCCTCCCCAGTCCCTGCCCCTTCCATGTCCCCAGTCCCCTCCCAAGTCCTTGTCCTTCCCAAGCCTTGCCCCTCCCAATTCCCCAGTCCCTTCCCCAGTCCCTGCCACTCCCAAGTCCCTGCCCCGCCCATTTCCCCATTCCCCTCCCAAGTCCCTGCCCCTCCCCTGTCCCTGCCCCTCCCAAGTCCCTGCCCCACCCATGTCCCCAATCCCCTCCCAAGTCCCTGGCCCTCCCAAGTCCCCAGTCCCCTCCCATGTCCCTAGTCCCCTTCCCAGTCCCTGCCCCTCCCAAGTCCCTGCCCCTCCCATGTCCCCAGTCCCCTCCCAACTGCCTGCCCCTCCCAAGTCCCTGGCCCTCCCAAGTCCCTAGTCCCTTCCCATGTCCCCAGTCCCCTCCCCAGTCCCTGCCCCTCCCAACTCCCTGCCCCTCCCATGTCCCCAGTCACCTCCAAAGTCCGTACCCCTCCCATGTCCCCAGTCACCTCCAAAGTCCGTACCCCTCCCATGTCCCCAGTCCCCTCCCAAGTCCCTGCCCCTCCCAAGTCCCTGCCCCTCCAATGTCCCCAGTCCCCTCCCCAGTTCCTGCCTCTCCTATTTCCCCAGTCCCCTCCCCTACCAAGTCCCTGCCCCTCCCATGTCCCCAGTCCCCTCCCCAGTCCCTGCCACTCCCAAGTCCCTGCCCCTCCCATGTCCCCAATCCCCTCCCTACTCCCTGCCCCTCCCATTTCCACAGTCTCCTCCCAAGTCCCTGCCCCTCCCATTTCTCCAGTCCCCTCCCAAGTCCCTGCCCCTCCCAAGTCCCCAGTCCCTGCCGCTCCCATGTCCCGACTCCCCACCCAAGTCCCTGCCCCTCCCATGTCCCCAGTCCCCTCCCAAGTCCCTGCCCCTGGAAAGTCCCAATCCCCTCCCAAGTCCCTGCCCCTCCCATGTCTCCAGTTTCCTCCCCAGTCCCTGCCACTCCCAAGTCCCTGCCCCTCCCATGTCCCCAATCCCCTCCCTAGTCCCTGCCCCTCCCATTTCCCCAGTCCCCTCCCAAGTCCGTGCCCCTCCCATGTCCCCAGTCCCCTCCCAAGTCCCCAGTCCCCTCCCAAGTCCCTGCCCCTCCCTTGTGCCCAGTCCCCTCCCCAGTCCCTGCCCCTCCCATGTCCCCAGTCCCCACCCAAGTCCCCAGTCCCCTCCCAAGTCCCCAGTCCACTCCCCAGTCCTTGCCCCTCCCATGTCCCCAGTCACCTCCCAAGTCCCTGCCCCTCCCATGTCCCCAGTCCCCTCCCCAGTCCCTGCCCCTCCCATTTCCCCAATCCCCTACCAAGTCCCTGCTCCTCCCATGTCCCCATTCCCCGCCCAAGTCCCTGCCCCTCCCAAGTCCCCAGTCCCCTCCCCAGTCCTTGCCCCTCCCATGTCCCCAGTCACCTCCCAAGTCCGTGCCCCTCCCATGTCCCCAGTCCCCTCCCAAGTCCCTGCCCCTCCCAAGTCCCTGCCCCTCCCATGTCCCCAGTCCCCTCCCCAGTCCCTGCCACTCCCAAGTCCCTGCCCCTCCCATGTCCCCAATCCCCTCCCTAGTCCCTGCCCCTCCCATTTCCACAGTCCCCTCCCAAATCCCTGCCCCTCCCAAGTCCCCAGTCCCCTCCCCAGTCCCTGCCCCTGGAAAGTCTCAGTCCCCTCCCCAGTCCCTGCCCCTCCCATGTCCCTGAACCTCCCTTGTCCCCAGTCCCTTCCCCAGTCCCTGCCCCTCCCATGTCCCCAGTCCCCTCCCAAGTCCCTGCCCCTGGAAAGTCCCAATCCCCTCCCAAGTCCCTGCCCCTCCCATGTCTCCAGTTTCCTCCCCAGTCCCTGCCACTCCCAAGTCCCTGCCCCTCCCATGTCCCCAATCCCCTCCCTAGTCCCTGCCCCTCCCATTTCCCCAGTCCCCTCCCCAGTCGTGCCCCTCCCATGTCCCCAGTCCCCACCCAAGTCCCCAGTCCCCTCCCAAGTCCCCAGTCCCCTCCCCAGTCCTTGCCCCTCCCATGTCCCCAGTCACCTCCCAAGTCCCTGCCCCTCCCAAGTCCCAAGTCCCCTCCCCAGTCCCTGCCCCTCCCAACTCCCTGCCCCTCCCATGTCCCCAGTCACCTTCAAAGTCCGTGCCCCTCCCATGTCCCCAGTCCCCTCCCAAGTCCCTGCCCCTCCCAAGTCCCTGTCCCTCCAATGTCCCCAGTCCCCTCCCCAGTTCCTGCCTCTCCCATTTCCCCAGTCCCCTCCCCTCCCAAGTCCCTGCCCCTCCCATGTCCCCAGTCCCCTCCCCAGTCCCTGCCACTCCCAAGTCCCTGCCCCTCCCATGTCCCCAATCCCCTCCCTAGTCCCTGCCCCTCCCATTTCCACAGTCCCCTCCCAAATCCCTGCCCCTCCCAAGTCCCCAGTCCCCTCCCCAGTCCCTGCCCCTGGAAAGTCCCAGTCCCCTCCCCAGTCCCTGCCCCTCCCATGTCCCTGAACCTCCCTTGTCCCCAGTCCCTTCCCCAGTCCCTGCCCCTCCCATGTCCCCAGTCCCCTCCCAAGTCCCTGCCCCTGGAAAGTCCCAATCCCCTCCCAAGTCCCTGCCCCTCCCATGTCTCCAGTTTCCTCCCCAGTCCCTGCCACTCCCAAGTCCCTGCCCCTCCCAAGTCCCCAATCCCCTCCCAAGTCCCTGCCCCTCCCATGTCCCCAGACCCCTCCCCAGTCCCTACCATTCCCAACTCCCTGCCCCTCCCATGTCTCCCGTCCCCTCCCAATTCCCTGCCCCTCCCATTTCCCCAATCCCCTCCCAAGTCCCTGCCCCTCCCATGTCTCCAGTTTCCTCCCCAGTCCCTGCCACTCCCAAGTCCCTGCCCCTCCCAAGTCCCCAATCCCCTCCCAAGTCCCTGCCCCTCCCATGTCCCCAGACCCCTCCCCAGTCCCTACCATTCCCAACTCCCTGCCCCTCCCATGTCTCCCGTCCCCTCCCAATTCCCTGCCCCTCCCATTTCCCCAATCCCCTCCCAAGTCCCTGCCCCTCCCATGTCTCCAGTTTCCTCCCCAGTCCCTGCCACTCCCAAGTCCTTGCCCCTCCCACGTCCCCAATCTCCTCCCAAGTCCCTGCCCTCCCATGTCCCCAGACCCCTCCCCAGTCCCTACCACTCCCAACTCCCTGCCCCTCCCATGTCTCCCGTCCCCTCCCAATTCCCTGCCCCTCCCATTTCCCCAATCCCCTACCAAGTCCCTGCTCCTCCCATGTCCCCATTCCCCGCCAAAGTCCCTGCCCCTCCCAAGTCCCAAGTCCCCTCCCCAGTCCCTGCCCCTCCCATGTCCCCAGTCCCCTCCCCAGTCCCTGCCCCTCCCAACTCCCTGCCCCTCCCATGTCCCCAGTCACCTCCAAAGTCCGTACCCCTCCCATGTCCCCAGTCCCCTCCCAAGTCCCTGCCCCTCCAATGTCCCCAGTCCCCCTCCCCAGTTCCTGCCTCTCCTATTTCCCCAGTCCCCTCCCCTACCAAGTCCCTGCCCCTCCCATGTCCCCAGTCCCCTCCCCAGTCCCTGCCACTCCCAAGTCCCTGCCCCTCCCATGTCCCCAATCCCCTCCCTAGTCCCTGCCCCTCCCATTTCCACAGTCTCCTCCCAAGTCCCTGCCCCTCCCATTTCTCCAATCCCCTCCCAAGTCCCTGCCCCTCCCAAGTCCCCAGTCCCTGCCGCTCCCATGTCCCGACTCCCCACCCAAGTCCCTGCCCCTCCCATGTCCCCAGTCCCCTCCCAAGTCCCTGCCCCTGGAAAGTCCCAATCCCCTCCCAAGTCCCTGCCCCTCCCATGTCTCCAGTTTCCTCCCCAGTCCCTGCCACTCCCAAGTCCCTGCCCCTCCCATGTCCCCAATCCCCTCCCTAGTCCCTGCCCCTCCCATTTCCCCAGTCCCCTCCCAAGTCCGTGCCCCTCCCATGTCCCCAGTCCCCTCCCAAGTCCCCAGTCCCCTCCCAAGTCCCTGCCCCTCCCTTGTGCCCAGTCCCCTCCCCAGTCCCTGCCCCTCCCATGTCCCTAGTCCCCACCCAAGTCCCCAGTCCCCTCCCAAGTCCCCAGTCCACTCCCCAGTCCTTTCCCCTCCCATGTCCCCAGTCACCTCCCAAGTCCCTGCCCCTCCCATGTCCCCAGTCCCCTCCCCAGTCCCTGCCCCTCCCATTTCCCAATCCCCTACCAAGTCCCTGCTCCTCCCATGTCCCCATTCCCCGCCCAAGTCCCTGCCCCTCCCAGTCCCAGTCCTCCTCCAAGTCCTCCCAGTCCCTGCTCCTCCATCCCCAGTCCCCCCCAGTCCTGCCCCTCCAATCCCCAGTCCCCTCCCCAGTCCTTGCCCCTCCCATGTCCCCAGTCACCTCCCAAGTCCGTGCCCCTCCCATGTCCCCAGTCCCCTCCCAAGTCCTGCCCTCCCTCCCAAGTCCCTGCCCCTCCCATGTCCCCAGTCCCCTCCCCAGTCCCTGCCCCTCCCATGTCCCTGCCCCTCCCATGTCCCCAGTCCACTCCCCAGTCCCTGCCCCTCCCATGTCCCCAGTCCCCCACCCAAGTCCCTGCCCCTCCCAAGTCCCCAGTCCCCTCCCCAGTCCCTGCCCCTTCCATGTCCCCAGTCCCCTCCCAAGTCCTAGTCCTTCCCAAGCCTTGCCCCTCCCAATTCCCCAGTCCCTTCCCCAGTCCCTGCCACTCCCAAGTCCCTGCCCCTCCCATGTCCCCAATCCCCTCCCTAGTACCTGCCCCTCCCATTTCCCCAGTCCCCTCCCAAGTCCGTGCCCCTCCCATGTCCCCAGTCCCCTCCCAAGTCCCCAGTCCCCTCCCAAGTCCCTGCCCCTCCCTTGTGCCCAGTCCCCTCCCCAGTCCCTGCCCCTCCCATGTCCCCAGTCCCCACCCAAGTCCCCAGTCCCCTCCCAAGTCCCCAGTCCCCTCCCCAGTCCTTGCCCCTCCCATGTCCCCAGTCACCTCTCAAGTCCCTGCCCCTCCCAAGTCCCAAGTCCCCTCCCCAGTCCCTGCCCCTCCCAACTCCCTGCCCCTCCCATGTCCCCAGTCACCTTCAAAGTCCGTGCCCCTCCAATGTCCCCAGTCCCCTCCCAAGTCCCTGCCCCTCCCAAGTCCCTGTCCCTCCAATGTCCCCAGTCCCCTCCCCAGTTCCTGCCTCTCCCATTTCCCCAGTCCCCTCCCCTCCCAAGTCCCTGCCCCTCCCATGTCCCCAGTCCCCTCCCCAGTCCCTGCCACTCCCAAGTCCCTGCCCCTCCCATGTCCCCAATCCCCTCCCTAGTCCCTGCCCCTCCCATTTCCACAGTCCCCTCCCAAATCCCTGCCCCTCCCAAGTCCCCAGTCCCCTCCCCAGTCCCTGCCCCTGGAAAGTCCCAGTCCCCTCCCCAGTCCCTGCCCCTCCCATGTCCCTGAACCTCCCTTGTCCCCAGTCCCTTCCCCAGTCCCTGCCCCTCCCATGTCCCCAGTCCCCTCCCAAGTCCCTGCCCCCTGGAAAGTCCCAATCCCCTCCCAAGTCCCTGCCCCTCCCATGTCTCCAGTTTCCTCCCCAGTCCCTGCCACTCCCAAGTCCCTGCCCCTCCCAAGTCCCCAATCCCCTCCCAAGTCCCTGCCCCTCCCATGTCCCCAGACCCCTCCCCAGTCCCTACCATTCCCAACTCCCTGCCCCTCCCATGTCTCCCGTCCCCTCCCAATTCCCTGCCCCTCCCATTTCCCCAATCCCCTCCCAAGTCCCTGCCCCTCCCATGTCTCCAGTTTCCTCCCCAGTCCCTGCCACTCCCAAGTCCTTGCCCCTCCCACGTCCCCAATCCCCTCCCAAGTCCCTGCCCTCCCATGTCCCCAGACCCCTCCCCAGTCCCTACCACTCCCAACTCCCTGCCCCTCCCATGTCTCCCGTCCCCTCCCAATTCCCTGCCCCTCCCATTTCCCCAATCCCCTACCAAGTCCCTGCTCCTCCCATGTCCCCATTCCCCGCCAAAGTCCCTGCCCCTCCCAAGTCCCAAGTCCCCTCCCCAGTCCCTGCCCCTCCCATGTCCCCAGTCCCCTCCCCAGTCCCTGCCCCTCCCAACTCCCTGCCCCTCCCATGTCCCCAGTCACCTCCAAAGTCCGTACCCCTCCCATGTCCCCAGTCCCCTCCCAAGTCCCTGCCCCTCCCAAGTCCCTGCCCCTCCAATGTCCCCAGTCCCCTCCCCAGTTCCTGCCTCTCCTATTTCCCCAGTCCCCTC